>WBNQ01054986.1:1549-48984 GCA_013401375.1 Spizella passerina | reverse complement strand
GTGTAGTTTTCATTGTCCTTGTTTTTTTGGGTTTTTTTTTCTCTTTTTCCTTTTCTTTTGTAGGTTAGTTAATAAAGTTTTCTTTTTCCCTTAAGTAGGAACCTGCTTTGCTTATTTCTGGGTACCATCTCACAGCAGACACTAGGGAAATTGTATTTTCATGGGGGCACTGGCTTTGTGCCAGGCCCAAACCATGACACTGTGCACATAAACACACTTGTTTCCAGTGCACATAAACACACGTGTTCTGTGTGCACATAAACACACGTGTTCCGTGTGCACATAAACACACGTGTTTCCAGTGCACACAAACACACGTGTTCTGAGTGCACATAAACACACATGTTTCATGTGCACATAAACACATGTGCTTCGTGTGCACATAAACACACATATTCCATGTGCACATAAACACACGTGTTCTGAATGCACATAAACACACCTGTTCCATGTGCTCATAAACACACGTGCTTACTGTGCTCATAAACACACGTGTTCCGTGTGCACATAAAAACACATGTGTTCCATATGCACATAAACACACGTGCTTCGTGTGCACATAGACACAGGTGTTCTGTGTGCTGAGCACCTGGCCCACCTGGCCAGCCCTGGATCAGCATTTCAGACCGGGAAGGTTTGTTTCCAACCTCACAGCTCCATCTTGCCTTCTCATGACAAAGGTCAGCCACACCTTCTCACTCTCCTTCACCAAGGAGATGGGAATTCCTCCCGTAGGAGAACTTCTCTGTGCTGGTGCAGGGGTAAAACTGACAGAGGTCAGCAGACCACAGGAGAAATGCACAGAGGATCCCAGCTCTCCTCACACATGACATCAGCTTTTCCAGCCTGCTGGAGGTGGTTGATACTGGAGTTACTCCATCCCTGAGCAAGTAGGCCCCGTTTTTATCAGAGCTGGATGCACGGGATGTGTGTGGATGTGCAGTACAGTGTCCTACCAAGGAGCACTCCTCAGTGCCCAGGGCAGTCCCTGCAGGGGCACAGCACAGCTTCACCTGAGAGCATCTCCTCAGGCTCCAGAGTCAACCCTTGGGCACAGCTGGGTGTGAGGAAGGCTGGGCAAGGCAGGAGGGACACTCGTACTGCTGCTGTCTGTCCGCTGTAGGCACCTCAGGGAGGTCCATAAACCAGAAACAACCCTCCTGGGAACAGTTAAACACGAATTGGAGGAGCCTGCAGATTTTCCTCGTGTGTGACATGGAAGTGTCCTCTGTGAAAGGAAGGAAGAAGAAAATCCTCTCTCTCCAAAGAAGATGGTATGATGTTTATTCATTACAGGCTCAGAAGTCTGTCACTGCAGCAAAACAAGGCCCCACATTGGTGTGCTCCTGCCACATGCTCAGACTGCTCTGTGTCCCACAGCCCAGTCAGCTCACCACCTTCCTACAAAAGGATGCGGAGGAATCAGATTTTCTGCCCAAAATTAGCAGCAGATCAGAGGCTCACGCTGCCTGTGCATGGCCCGTGCCATTTCTGAGCCATGTCCATCTCATCCCAGAGCTGTGCCCCAGCACCCCCTGAGTGCCCCCAGAGCCTGGGGGAGCTGCCCCATGGCCCTGGCAGCAGGACAGGCCTGCAGGGGACAGGGATGTGGCAGTGGTGTCTGGGTGGCAGTCCCTGTGTCACCCCTTCCTCCTCAGACAGGCTGTGCCATCCCTCAGCCTCTGATGGATGAACTAACGGGGAACCAAAGGCCACGGTAGCAGAAATGCCAGCCTGTGAGCTGCTGAGCATCATGCTGAAATGTTTAACCAGGGAGGCATTGGCAGAGGAGCTGAACAGCAGGAGCCCTGGTGAACTCCTTTGGCTGTGACTCTGTGTCTCCAGGGGCATCGAGTGACATTTCACACCGACTGAGCCAGACGTGGGCAGACCTGTTTGTCACCTCTGCACCGGGCAAGGGGCTGCTCCCACAGCAGGTCACTCCAAGCTACATCCCTGGAACACAGGAGCTGTCAGTAAAGCCTAAGCTGCTCCCTCCTCTCGTCTGCCACTTTGAGCCGCTCCCCCAGGAGTGACAGGGCCTCTCTGTGCTGCTGGGTTTTCACAGGAGCATCGCTGTGCTCACCCCCAGCTTCTGTCAGCCTGCCCTGGCTCTCCAAACCTGTGAATTGGAGCCAGGCAGAGCTGCCCTAGGACTTGCTCTGCAACCTGCTCCTCCCTGAGGTCTGCTGAGCTCTGTGTGCGTGTCCTCAATCTCACTTGCAAAATAGGAGGGAGGGGGTGAAAAAAAATGCTTTGAGGCTGACTGATGAAAAGAGTGAGGTGTGATCTGGTTTTCTTTTCCAACAGTGAAGCTTTCATAGAATCATGGAACAGTTTGGGTGGGAAGGTACCTTTAAAGGCCACCTGGCTCAGGACACGGGAGCTAAAGTGAGCGGCAGCCTGCAGGGAGCCCACCTCCCACAGCAGCTGGGCCAGGGAGGGGCAGGCACTGAGCCCACGCCTTCCAGCTGCTCTGGCTCATCAACTCTGGGCACACCGAGCTCCCTGCTCAGCACCGCCATAGAACAGCCGGGATCTGCTCTCTGGAGACAGAGAAAAGAGTGAGGGAAGGGAAAAATCCTGAGGGGGCAGCCATGGCAGAGCAGAGTGGTGAACTCAAGGAGTGCCAGCAGGAGCCTATTTCCAGCTGAGCTGTCAGGGTGCAGAACTGCAGCCAGACAAAGGTCTCCTTTTGGGCGATGCCCTCGAGCCAGGGCTGGCACTTTGCAAGGCAGCTCTTCCACTGGCAGGTGGGAATAGCTGTGCTTCCTGCCTAAAACTGTTTGATTTTTGTCTGATTTTGTTTGATTTTTGTCTGAATTTGAGAGTCACGCAGGTCTTGGGGCTGTGAGCTATCTTAGGCAAGGACAGGCCGCCCTCTGCAGGGAAATCCATGAAACTTGGGCCCCAGCTTTCCCCATCCACTGCCTGGGTTATTCCCCACAGATCGGCCCCAAACCGGTGCCACCCCAGGGCCAGCCCTGCTCTCACCTCACATCCTCCAGCAAATCTCCATTTCCAGTGCCTGTGACGCACAGAAGATTTGCAGGGAGGTGCACCAGCAGTCCGGGATTTCACACCAAGCTTTTCCCCCTGCTGGGAAAAATAATGGGATCACAGCTGCTGGGATACGTGTGAGCTGCGAGGAGCAGGTGTAGGTCTGGGTTTGCAGGGCTCCCTGCTCCTGTAAGAAAGCCAGGAGGTGCTTAGTCCTGCTGAATTGTGTCTGGCAGGTTTTCTCCAGCCAAGCATTTCAGCACGCCATCCCCAGGAAGGTCAGCAAGGTCATTTGAGCCAGCTTTGTTGCCTGCATGCAAGAGGTTGTGCACTGTGCTTGCTTGGGCTGGCATTTTGGCAGGATGTTAGAAAAGGAAAGGAAATTTTGCTGTTTCTGGAGACCCAGCCCACACTGGCCAGGCCTCCACGGTTGTGCCAGTGTGGCTGAAACACACAAGTTCCCATCCTCAGCTTAGGAAATACATTCAGTGTCCCCTCTGACAAGAGTGGCAGAAGGGATGTGTCACTGTCATATTTTCTGAAAAATCCCTTTGCCAGGACTTCTTCTCCTGGGAAGCTGAGAAGCCTCAGGAAATACTGAACACAATAATTATCTGATTGCTTTGGGAGTGGTCTGGAGGTCATTTACCAAGATGTGCCTCTTTGATTGGTTCCATGTGAATTGTTTTAGTTTAATGGCCATTCACCATCAGCTGTGATGGACTCTGAGGAGTCAGCCATGAGCTTTCATTATCATTCTTGTTAAACCTTCTGATGTATCCTTTCTCTTTCTTTATTGTAGTTTTAGTATAGCATTCTTTAACATAATATATATCATAAAATAATAAATCAGCCTTCTGAGAACATGGAGTCAGATTCTCATCTCTTCCCTCATCCTGGGGACCCTCACAAACACCACAGGGATGAGCCACCTTCCTCTCCCCAGGTAGCATTGAGCCGATAGGTGTGCCTGCCAAACCATCCTTTAAAACCACTCATCATTTGTAACAATATTAAAAAATTTATGTTGCAAGCTGCTTTTGGTCCTGAAGAGAGCAGCATATTGGAGGAGCTCAAAATGAGAATTCTGAGTTTTTCTGAGCAGTAACCTGGTGCTGTAGCTCTTGCAGCTCTGCTCTCCCCAGATATTTGGGGCAGGGAGGAGGGGCAGGTCTCCTTCACACGAGTTTATCAGAAGCTGGAAAAGCACAGTGCCTGGCTGTTTGGCCTCTGTAAGCACTGTGTGAAGGGAATATCCCAAAGGCAGCTGCTGTTGCTGTGTATGTGCTCTGAGGGCTGCACTCTGCTGGGGCTGTGGGGCTGCACTGGGGCTGAGGAGCAACAATGGGCTGATCCTCCTGAGCTCAGTGACACTGGAAACACACACTGGCTGCACTCCTGCTCCTGCCCTGCGAGAATTCACCTCTGGGGAATTTTGGAGGGAATTCGAGACGGGACCTCTGAGCTGGTTTTGATGATGTGGTTTACTTTTCTTATCTTCTACACAGGCAGGAAGGGTGAGTTCGGCTCACATCTTCACTGCATGGCTCAGAAGGCCCTCAGTTACAAGACCTTTTAAGGAGTTATTGACCAATAAAACACTGCCAACAAGGATATTTATGTTTTTGACTTAATCCTTAAATATTTTGTCTTATGGACCCATGTTACAGTGTAACACTTCTTAGCCAATCATATTATGATTCACAAACCTACAGCACTGCATTCTAAACTCCTTGTTCACCTCTGTAACCACTTTTATTTTTCCTGTATCTTAAATTCTAAACTTTCCTCCACTTAGCTCAGTGTGTCTCTGCTTTAAACCATAAACCCACATTCTCGCTTCTAGCACCTCAGTTTGGGAGCCGTTTCCGAGGTCTCAGATCAAATCCTGTGTTCAATTCTAGGCTTTGGAGAGGTCCTGCATTTTGGATTCCAGCAGTGCCTGGCCACATGGGGGCTCAGGGATGGCCGTGGTGGGGCTGAGGGTTGTGGCAGCCCCCAGCAGGCCCTGCTGGCAGTGTCCCACAGGGAGCCCAGCACTGTTTAATCACAGCAGAGATGCCAGGTGTGCCCAGAACCCACCCAGGAACAGCAGGGGTGATCGACCATGCTGGGCACACAGCCTCAGCTGAGGGCCTGCAAAGGAGAGGGGGCAGCAAATCTTCCTGGGACACACTTTGGGGAATGTGAAGGGGTCAGGATGAGGCACGGGAGGGTAAGTTGTTCCGAATATTCACTGTCTGGTGGCTTGCTGCCTTGGACCTCAGAGCATAGCGGGGCCGTGGCTCCTGCAGCTCTGTCCTGCCCCTTCAATCCTCACGTACCTTTAGGTGTTGGTTCCCTTCAGCCTCAGCCCACCTGATCCTTGCAGTGAGGAAAACAAGCTTCAACCAGGAGAGAAAAAAGAAACAAAACAAGTTAGCGAAGTAGGGCTGGATTTCTAAGAGGCTCAAGTTCCCTTGCTCTCAGGAAAGAGAAAAATCCTGTTGTGAAGTTGTCGGGAATTGGAGACTTCCTTTCACAACATCGTTGATGAACTCTTGATTGAGTTAGGTTCTCTGTAATTTAAACTACAGAAAGGCTTCTGAATAAGTGCCAAAGCTTACCTTATAACAGAGCTTTTGTAACTCTCATATCTCCCTACCCAGATGCCTCACAACTGAGACATCTGACACTGTCCCAAACCCAGATCTGTCCCAAATCTGTGCTTTCTGTGAAGTGACAAAACGCACAATTGATGTAAGGGATTTCTGTCCTTTAACCTTTGTATGAGACGTAAAAACTCACTATGATAGACCCTCGATCGGGTATTTTCCTAGAGCCTAAATGTTTCAGTGTTTTAATATCAGCCCTTTCCCACAGGAGAAGCTGGATTTTAAGGTTCAGCTATCAGCACATGTCCCGTGAGAGCACGTGTGGGATGAAATCCAGAGGGGTTCAAGCAGGACACAGAGGGAACGCTGTGGGCCAGCAGCTGTGACACTGCTTCAGCAGAGTCCCATGGATGGCCAGCAGCCCAGCAGGGGAATGATGACTCAAAGAGAAAAGCCATTTCTCATTACTGACAGGATGGCACTCTGCCTATCAGCGCTCTCCTCACTTTGTAGGAAATGAAATTGTTTTGCAGTGGTTGGGATGCCATCCTTCACTAGACACAGAAAAGTCAGGGCTGACTCAACTACACCGTGCTAACAATACAGAAAATGCGTTTTATAGCGTCTCCAGCCAATGCAATTTGAGACCTGCGAAGGTTAATGCATCTTTTCTGGCAGGTTTCTCTGTTATTTTCGTCAGTTGCTGCAGCATGGAGACAAAAGCAGAGTGTTCTCAGCAGAGACCGGGTGCCTGGGAGCCCAGGCTCAGAGTGAGGTGTCCATCAGACAAGGGCAGAAAGAAGCTCCTCGAGTTTGCATAGGCTGACGTGACCGATTCTTTCACACTCCAGCTCATTCTGGCTCTGAGCAGTCCCTAGAAGCTCCATCCTCATCCTGCAGCAAGATCCACAGCCTGGGAGGTGAGAGAGACCAAAAATCACTGACTTCAAGATCTTAAACCCGAGTGCAGTTAGGGGTTAGACTCCCTCCCAGTTAGTCTAACCCTGCGATGGGGTTAGACTCCCTCCCGAGGTGTCTGAGGACAGCGAGACTTGGAGACTCGCAAACCCGCGGTGAAATTCGCGGTTTCGGTGCTTTTCAAGCCCGCTGCGGTCGGACAAAGGCCGCCAGCCGCGGCTCGGCGTCTCCGGAGCGATCAGAAGAGGGCAGTCCCGGCCCACTGTTCCGCTCGGCTCCGCGCTCCGCTCCATCTCCGGGACGCGAGTCGGCGCCGCAGGGCCGTGTTGCGCTGCTCGGGACAGGAGGGACGCGGCTCCTGGGCCCTCGTCAGCCGAGACAGGGCACACGGAGCCCGGAGAGACGGTCAGAGGGGCTGCTCTGGGGTGACTCAAGGCAGGAGGCTCCTGGTGATGAGGGCGGTGTAGGGAGAGGTCCCTGTGTGTCTGCGGCAGCGCTGGGAGCGGTGGCACAGCGCCGATAAATAAAAAGTGCCTGCCCTCAGAGCAGCGGGTGCAGCCAGCAGCAGCCGGGGGAAGGGGCTCACCGCCATTCCCAGCGGAAAAGCAGGGCTGTTAGAGGACAGCGCCGATAAATAAATGTGCTTGCCCTCAGTGCAGCCAGCAGCAGCCGGGGTAAGGGGCTCATCGCCATTCCCAACAGAAAAACAGGGCTATTAGGGGATGCAAGCACTAAAATGGCCCAGCCTCCCCCTGCCAGAGCCACTTGCTGCGGTGCCTCCAGAGCCCCGTCGCAGCTGGCCCTGAATGCTTCCAGGGATGGGACATCTGTCACCCCTCGGGCAACCCGGGCCAACCTCATCACCCTCATTAGCATTTACCTCAATAAAATCACTATCCTCAGCATAAAGAGCTCTACTTTCTTCTATCTAGCCCAAATTTCTCCTGGTCAGGCCATCTCAGGATTTCTCACCCTGCCCCTGGCTGTCCAGTAGTTCAGCAGATTAGACCTGACCTGAGGTCAGACTGGCCTAGAAAGACGGTGCAGATCACAAGAAGAGAAAGTAAAACATAAATTTAAAAGCAGCAAAAGACAAACCTGTTAACCCACAGTGAGAGTCACTGACAAAGGAATTTGTCGCTCAGCACCACTGTGGGCTCTTCCTATGTGAGCTGGTCTCAAGGCCTGACACTCTTCTGCACACCCAAAAAGGCTAAATGAGAAATTTTACACAGAAATGCTTTAAAACAGAATGAAATTGCCAGTCAGAAACTGAATGCAAAGAATGGAAACAGTGTAAAAACACACTTAGCCCTGTTGTTGCTCTAAAGAAGTAAAAGGGGCAGGGCTGGCGGAGAGCAGTAATATCTTTTAGTGGAATTGGTGTAATAAAAGACATTATTTTTCTTCACAAACCTTGCCTAGGGGCAGCCATCATCTCTACTGCCTCATGTAAATGTGAAGAGTCAGCAGGGTCATCCCTCTGTATCAGGCGTGTCAGAGTGAACGATCAACATTGCTTTTTAACAGAAATAAAGAGCAGAAGGCCAAGAGGCCAGTTTTCATCAAACCACAGGAACCTTCTGAGGGATGGCTTGTTCTGCTAGTCCACACTGCAAAACCTTCTGAGACTGGAGTGAGATAAAAGCCAGTATCACTGCTTAAATAATTATTTGTTCTGTATCAGCTGTACATACACAGGTACATTATCAGTGAGTTTATGGGAGTGACAGTGAGGCACCATGGAAGGAATGAAAGGACAGATCTAGGCAACTAGAACAGATTATTTTAGCTTAATTATTTGCATCAAGGATCAGTGACAGGGAAAACAAGAACAGAGGGTCCAGTGCTGGTAACGATACTTTAAATAAGATACTTGAAAAACTGAAAATGTTATGGAAAGGAGAGTCAAAACTATCTCATGGATGGGGAACAAAAGTCTTCTGTGTACTTTATTAGGCGTTAAGTGGTTAAAACCACTGTGGTTTGTCACAAGAAAAATGGAGAAAAAAAAGAAATTCTCTTCAGCAAAGAGACAAAAAACAAGCAGAAGATGACCAGAAGTCTAGGAAGACACAAAGAGAAATAGAATACAGTTTTAGGATGGTGGAAGTGACTTGAGAAACCACCTTGATGTGATTTAAGAGAACTACCTTCAAACAGAGCTGATTTTTGGGAGTTTTAATTTAGCACAAACCACTGGCTCCCTCTGGAAGGGAGCCCCAGTAAAATGCAATTCTTGTGTGCACAAGAAATGTGGAGTGATCATGATATAGCCATCTGCTGCATTAGAAATTTCTGACTGAAATCCCACCCGCAGTGGGAAAGCTGTGACCCTCGTGGAGGCTGCTCCAGGCGGGGTGGCAGCTCGGAGCTGTCTGGATTACAGAGCTCAGGAGCTCCAGGGCTCACGGCTCCTCTCCGGGCAGCGGCAGAGCAGCAGAGCTCCGTGTGCCAGGGGAAACTTCCGAGAGAGCACCAAATAGGGCGATAAAAGCCCTGCGGAGGAGGGAGGAGCAGCTGCCCGGAGACAGAGAGAGACACCGAGGGGCTGGAGCTGGGAAGGCGCTGGAGCCCCAGGAGAGGCTGAGGGAGCTGGGAAGGGGCTGAGCCTGGAGCAAAGGAGGCTCAGGGGGGCCCTTGTGGCTCTGCACAGCTCCTGACAGGAGGGGACAGCCGGGGGGAACAGGGACAGGAGCAGAGGGCACAGTGGGCACAGCAGGAATTTCCCCATGGAACGGGCTGCCCAGCCCTGGCACAGCTGCCCAGGGCAGTGGTGAGTCCCCATCCCCTGAGCCATGGGCATGTGGCACTTGGGGCAGGGGTCGGTGGTGGCCCTGGCAGTGCTGGGGGAATGGTTGGACTGAGGGTGTGAGGGCTTTTCCAACCCAAATGGTTCTGTGATTCCACATCCTGCTGTCCCCCGAGGCAGCTGGGGCTGTGCTGGGGCAGGAAGCATGGGCCAGGCCCCCTCTGCACAGTGACCTGTGCCTTGGGAAAGGCTTGGAGCCTGGATTTGGGAGTGAACCAAAGCGGTGCCACGGGGCTGGAAGGCTGCGGGCGCTCCCTGGAAGTGACAGCTGTCCTGCCTCCAGCCCTGCTGCTGGGAGCTCCGGGCCCCAGAGTGCAGCCCCCGGAGTGCAGGTTCTCCTCTGTGTGACTAATCACAGCCCGGCTCTGTGGGCTGCCTTTCTTCCACAACAAAGTGCTGCGCAGCGTGTTTCAGCAAGGCCCCAGCTGCTCATTAGGGGATCCTGGGGAATATCCTCCGCAGGCCTGGAGTGACACGGGTTTACAGCAGAAGTGATTTGTGCAATTTGGGTAGGAAGCCAGGCATTTTTTAATGCCTCCAGTTTGGGCTATTTTTAGCCTGGCACAAAGGCATGACCTTGCAGGTTATTTTCGCAATCTCTTTTGTTTATAGGAGCAGGGCAGCATTATTCAGAAATGCCTCAAACCTGCCACAGTCATGCTGACGGGAGGGGAGGGGGAAAGCAGCTGAATGTGCTCTTCATGACAGGCCTCAAAATCATAATTAGGAGAGGGGGTTTTGATTAAGTGGGTTTACATATCTGATACTGTTACTATAGTGACTCTGCTTCTTTTAACTGCACCGTGCTCCTTCGTACATCAACCCATTTAAATTGTGTTCGGTGCCGGTGGCAGAGAATCAAAATTCTTACTTAATAAAAGTTATTGTTAAAAGAAAAATTTCTCTTTTTAACTGAAAGGGGGAGCATGAGATGGGATATAGGGAAGGAATTGCTGGCTGGGAGGGTGGGCAGGCCCTGGCCCAGGGTGCCCAGAGCAGCCATGGCTGCCCCTGGATCCCTGGCAGTGCCCAAGGCCAGGCTGGATGGGGCTTGGAGCAGCCTGGGACAGTGGAAGGTGTCCCTGCCCGTGGATGATATTGAAGCTCTTTTTCAACTCAAACCACTCCAGGATTCTGTGATTAAGTCTCAAAATCTGCAGCATTGTAAAACATCTGAGTTTGGGCTGGAGAGGAGGCAGACAAAGCTGGGATGGGCTGAGCCGTCGTGTTTCACACCCCTGTACTTTCTCTCTCTAAACTCTGTGGAGGCTGAGCTGGGGATGGGTATCACTTCCACTGACCATTGTGAGGACAAACAGCCAAGTCTTATTGTGAAAAGCGATGGGTTTGCTCTTTTCTCCTGCAATTTCAGTGCTGACCTGCAGTATTAGCTGCCTCGATGACTTCTGCCAAGCCCTCTGTTTGAGTCCAAGGCTCCTCAGCCCTCCAGGCCCCGTGAGGCAGCAGACCAGGCAGGGCTTACCTCAGCGCTGTGGCCCTGCATGTTTTGAGGAGCCCTGTTCCATGCAGGGCATCCAGCACGGTGGCCCTGGCCACAGGGAGCAGCTTCCATGTAGCCACAAGGAACTCTGTGTGGAGTGACCCCATTTCCCTGCCACTGCTCTCTGCTTCTTCCTGCTTTGCCTTTCCCCATCAGCCTCCTCCACAGCGGGATGCCCCTGTGGAGGCACGGTCCCCACCGTCCTGGGTGCCACACGGCACTCACAGCCCTGTCCCCTCATGGACCCTGGCTCCTCACAGCCCTGTCCCCTTACGGACCCAGGCTCCTCATGGACCCCAGCTCCTCACAGCCCCCAGCCCCTCACAGCCCCATCCCCCCACAGATCTCCATCTTATTATGGCTTCCAACCCCTCATGGATCCTGTCGCCCCATGTTCCCCATTCCATTTCCCATGCCCTCATGTTCCCCAGTCCCCATTCCCCATCCCCACACGTTTCTCATTCCCTTACATTCCTCATCCCTTCATGTTCCCCATTCCCACTGACATTGCCATTGTCATGCTCATCCCCTCCCATTCCCCATTCCCATTCCCTCACATCCCTCATTCCCATTCTCATGCCTTCCCATTCCCCCTTCCCATCCCCTCACATTCCCGGTTCCCCATTACCATTCCCATCCCCTCAGGTTCCCCATTCCCCATTGCCATTCCTGTCCCTATTCCCATTCCCTCAGGTTCCCGGTTCCCCTTTGCCATCCCCTCACATTCCCCATTCCCCATTGCCATTCCTGTCCCCTCACGTTACCTGTTTCCCATTGCCATTCCCATCGCCTCACATTCCTTGTCCCCCACAGCCATTGCTGTTCCCATTCCCATCCCCTCATATTCCCTGTTCCCCATTACCATTGTCATTCCCATTCCTATCCCTTCACATTCCCCGTTCCCCATTGCCATTCCCGTCCCCTCACATTCCCCATTCCCCATTGCCATTCCCGTCCCCTCACATTCCCCATCGCCATTCCCGTCCCCTCACATTCCCCATTACCATTCCCGTCCCCTCACATTCCCTGTTCCCCATCGCCATTCCCGTAGCCTCACATTCCTGGTTCCCCATTGCCATTCCCAACCCTCACGTTCCCCTCATGTTCCCCATTGCCATTCCTGTGTCCTCACATTCCCCTCACATTCCCCATTCCCCATTGCCATTGCCATCCCCTCATGTTCCCCATTCCCCATTGCCATTTCCATCCCCTCACATTCCCTGTTCCCCATTCCATTCCCATCCTCTCATGTTCCCCGTTCCTCATTGCTATTCCCATCCCCTCATGTTCCCCTCACGTTCCCCGTTCCCCATTGCCATTCCCATCCCCTCACGTTCCCCATTCCCCATTGCCATTCCGGTCCCCTCACGTTCCCCTCACGTTCCCCGTTCCCCATTGCCATTCCGGTCCCCTCACGTTCCCGTCACATTCCCCGTTCCCCATTCCCGTCCCCTCAAGTTCTCCATTGCCGTTCCCGTCCCCTCACGTTCCCCGTCCCTCACACTCCCATCCCCATCCCCAGTCCCGCCCCTTGCCCCGCCCCTCCACGCTGATTGGCTGTCTCGCCAGTCCAATTAACCTGTGACAGATCCCACCCCGCCGTGCCTGTCCCCCTTTCCCCTCTGCTGGGGCGGGATAAAACGTTCATTGGACAAACGCCGCAGCCGCCGGCGAGCTCCCTTCCCTTCTATTGGCTGCGTGAGTTGTCAGTCACGGCCAATACCCGCCTCCCGGGGTGTCCCTCCCCGGCGCCTCGGTGTAGGCTCCATTCAGTGGCGGGTTCTGCGGCGGACGCAGCTCGGGAGGGCGGGCGCTGTTCTCGCTCAGTCGGAACAGGTCCTCGGCCGGCATCGCTCAGCGGGCAGCAGCCGCAGGAGGAGGTAGATCCCGTTCTGGTAACAATTATACAACTGCGGCGGCGCACCACAGGCCTCTCTCTCTCTTTATAAACCCGTGTCTACGGGGCGTTCTGAGGGGCTGGAGGCCGCCCGGGCGCGGGGAGGGGATGGAGCCCGCCCGGGATGCTCCGTGTCCCCGGCCCGGCCCCGCGGGGGGTAGTGCCGAAGCAGCAGCACGGCGGTGCGAGGCCCCGCGGCTCGGCCTGCGGCGGAGGCAGCGCCTGGCCCTGCGGCAGGTGCGGAGGTGCCCGCGAGGAGCCGGGGAAGCAGCCCCGGCTGCGCCCGTGCGTGTTTACCCCTGTCAGGACGGTGACAAATGGAGCTGCCAGCCCGCCCGCCGGGAGCTGCCCGAGGCCGCGGGGAGCGCCCACCCAGCGGGCCCAGCCGCTCCTGCCGCCCCCCCGCGCCGGGCCCGAGCTGCCCTCAACTTCCCCGTGGCCCTGGAGAGTGAAAGTTGGGAAGGAGCGAAGCAGCTGGCGCGGCCTTGGAGCAGGAAGCGCCGCCCGGCACTCCGGAGTTGCTGTTTGGGTTCGGCCTCCGGGCTGCTCCTTCGGCGGAGCGGCCGTGGCTGACACGCCGCCGTCGCTGGCTCCACGCTCCGCTAAAAAATACTGACTAAGGGGTGTCGTCTGAGCAGCCCGGGGTGTTGTGCCATGGCAAGAATCGCAAATTACCAGGAGAAAAACCAAACCAAACTTACAGCACATTGATAAAGGGTTGGTGAAAAAGGGCAGTCTTGCAGCCAGGCAAGATCAAAACCACCAAATGCTGATTATTTGGTGTGTTTGTGTTGGTAATTCCAAAAAGTAGTGAACATCAAAGAGAGGTTTTCTATGTACCTGTAATTTACATATGGGCAAGTGAAAGAGCTGGGCATAAATGTGCAGCTCTGCAGGTGGCCCCTGTGTGTGCAGCCAGCAGTGTCTAATGCCTTATTAGATGCTATAACATCTGTAGAAATTTAACCCGAGCCTGTATTTTAGAAGAAACTGCGTGTTGCAGTCACGGGAGGGAAGTTCTGATAATCCTGTGCGGTGGCTTGTGAGTCAGCAGCTTGAGTGCAGGCGAGATTTGGAGATTTTTGCTCTGCAAACTAAGGCAGAGGCTGTCAAAGTGCGTGGTGGCACGCCGTGGTTGAGTGAGCACTAACTGAATGCTCATCTTTACGGGTGGTGCCAGCACCTTCCCTGCAGCTGAAGCAGCTCTGGTACCCCGTGGTGCATGGTTCTCAGGTTCTTCTGTAGTTTACGTGGGGCATTTATTTATTTATTCATTTATTTATTTATAAAGCCAGCACACGTTGAGGTTTGTAAGCGGTTGACAGGCGTACACTTCACCTGTGCTGAGCTCCCAGCAGCTCGGCTTCTCTGTGCTCAGTGCTGAGCTGCTTTCCCATGAAGAGCTCCCATTTGTAAGTGCAGCAGTTGTTGGGAACATCCTGGTCTACCCCTCAACCTGTATCCAAAAATAATAAATATCAGTGTTTCTGGGTTGAGCAGCTCCAGCACAGGGGCGTGCCAGCTCTCCAGAACAGAGCATGGGTACCTTTCTGCTATTCCTGGAGTATTTCTGGATGAGGTCTTTGTCCTTACCTTTACCACCAGCAGCCCTCCTAGTTACACAAATTAAAATAAATTGAGCATGTCAATACATCTTGTCAGACCTGGCCAAAAATACTGCTGCTGCAGTTTCCACAGTAAAAGATAATGGACTTTTTGGTGCTTAAGAATCAGAATATTTAGGTCAGTGAGTGCATAAAAATATAGCTCTCTGATGTTGTCTGGTAAGAGCTGCTACCAACCAAGACCCCAATACGAAACAATTCAGCCCTGCTTTCTGCTTGTGCTACAAGAAGGCTGATAGTACTGTAAATTACAGTAATTGACAAGTACTCTTTTTAGGAAGGTTCTGAAATAATTCTCATCCGAGTTCACCTAAGTGTGCTTTGTTCAGTGAATGCTTCCAGCCTGAAGTGGTGAGCTTGCTTGCTCTACCTGAGTGCTCCACACCTAACTTTTCTTCCTGTTGAACTGGCTACCTCAGAACGAACGGGAAGAAAAGCAATTGCAATATGCTAAAAGATCTGCTTCCAAAATAACCCGCCTGCCTCTGCCAAACGCTTCATTAGTGATTTCTGCCCATGACTGTTCCTGTTAATCTGCAGATCTCAAGGTGCCTTAGAAATGTCCTTTAGAGTGGTGGCCCAGGACTGTGCTGGAGGGAGCCTGGGGTAGTTTTGCCACTGTTTGCTGCTGGCTTTCCTCAGCAGCAGCATCTGGCCAGCTCAGGCAGGCAGAGGCACCGAGCTGCTGTGCAGAACCACGTGCTCCTTCCTCCTGGGATGCCCCTGTTCTGGAGCAAAAGTGTCTCCTTGTCCTGCTGAGGGGCGGTGGGTGCAGGGAGAGCTGCTTTCTCTAGTGGAAGTCTCGTGGGGAGACACACTTAGAGCCCGTGCTCGCCTGATGTAATAATTTTAGACTGCTTTATCATTACTGAGGTGATGAAGCCAGCTAGTGCGTGCCTGGTTTGTGTCATGCTTGGGTGGGCCAGGCTGGGCTGTTTATTAATGAAAAAAAAATAAATAAAAGAGAATAGAGTGCATGGTTCATCCACTCCAGCCCTGAGGTGGTGCAGGCTCACAGAGGGATGGCTGTGGGGGCTCAGGAGACAATGTCTGTTGGCTTAGAAATGATTGAGGCCTTAAAGATTGGAAATTCTGTGGGGTTTCCATGGCCTTGAATTAATGATTTCAGCTTGTCAGTGCAAAAAAGCTCCTCAACACAGGTCAGTTTCTGTACATGAAAGGCTGGAAAATCACTGACACAGGATTTGAGGAGCACTGGAAATGCATTTGTGTTTCCCCGTGCCTCAAACCTGACATAGGATTTTGGGAGCACTGGAAATGCATTTGTGTTTCCCCATGCCTCAAACCTGACACAGGATTTCGGGAGCACTGGACATGCATTTGTGTTTCCCCAGCCCTCAAACCTGACACAGGATTTTGGGAGCACTGGAAATGCATTTGTGTTTCCCCAGCCCTCAAGCTGAGGGCAGGCTGCAGTCATGCAGCAGGAGCTGCTGTGCAGGGACAGGCACTCCTTGGCACTGAGGGCAGACCCACAGGTCAGGCAGCCCGGGCACTAATTGAAGCTGGCCTTGCTTTAATTAACTCAGCTTCCCGACTCTCTGGCCAGCCTAATTCTGTCTTTTAAGAGCATGATGAACCTTTCCCTTAAAAGTAGGTTTTGCCATTTAACAAATCCATAATTGGAGCAGAACATTTGCTCCCAGATAAGGGCGCTTGTGCATATTGGTAATTAGTTTGACCTGGGCAGATGCCTCCTGATAAGGCACAGCAGGGAGCTGTCCTCTGCTGTGCTGAAGGATTTAATCCCCTTAATTTGTGACACAGCAACTCAAAAATTCCCAGTTGTGCTGGACTCAGCCTAGAGGTGCTCCACAGTCTTGTGTAGTTCTCACCACTGTCAGGCACTGAAGGGAGAGCTGAGATCCTGGTTATGCTGACCTAGGTTTGGGCAGGAATTTATTCCTCATTCAATTCTGATGTTTTCCTCCTAATTCCTCCTCACAAGACCTTGCACATCCTCAGTCCTTTTTGTGTGTTTTCACATTATGTCAGGTGCTGCTCTTTCCCCCAGTTCTCATGCCTGCTTCACGGGGCTGCTGCCAGGGCTGGAGCCCCTCTGCTCTGGAGCCAGCCTGGCATAGCTGGGGCTGTTCAGCTGCACAAGAGAAGCTCCAGGGACACCTCAGAACCCCTGCCAGGGCCTCCAGGGGCTCCAGGAGAGCTGCACAGCCACTGGGGACAAGGCAGGCAGGGACAGCAGCCAGGCAATGGCTCCCAGGGCCAGAGGGCAGGGACAGATCTTGGGCTCTTGGCAATTAGGAATTGCTGGCTGGGAGGGTGGGCAGGCCCTGGCCCAGGGTGCCCAGAGCAGCTGTGGCTGCCCCTGGATCCCTGGCAGTGCCCAAGGCCAGGCTGGATGGGGCTTGGAGCAGCCTGGGACAGTGGGAGGTGTCCCTGCCCATGGCGGGGGGTGGCACTGGATGGGCATTGAGGTCTCTTCCCACCCAAACCACTCTGAGATTCTCTATCAGCCTCTACTGCCAAAATGATCTCTCCTGTATTTATGGTCTAACTACCGCCCTCTGAGGCCTGGCCTCTCTCCTACAAATCCATCACAAACCATGTTAAAGCCTCCCCAGGCAGCAGCACCGTCCAGCCCTTCCATCTCCTTGAAACCAGGGGGTGGCTTGGGGACCTCTGGGGACCTTTCCCCAGCCCAGTTCCTGTGGCGTGAGGCTCCGTGTCCCTTTGTGCTTCCCCAGCGTGCAGGGGACAAGGCTGGTGGCCAGCAGGGCTGGGTGGGTCACAGAGGGCCACAGCCATGTGGGCAGAGCTGCTGGCAGCCCTGCACAGCAATAGGGATGGGTATGGGAGAGGATTTCCTGCTTTGTGGGGCCAGGGCAGGCCATGTTAGGATGGGTTTGGGAGGCAAGCCCTGGCTAAACAACATTCAAAAGTCGGTGGCAAAAGGAGTTGAGGGAGGTGTGCAGGATGGGAGAAGAAATAAACAGGGAACAATGGAAAGAGCAGGGTAGGGAGAGCTTAGGGCTGAGTGGCCAGTCAGGTTTTGTGATGGATATAAATTAACTGGGATCATATCTCTTGGATCTAAACAGAGGGCTCGGTGGAAAATGAAACTTGATTCTCGCCTTTTATGAATCTGAGATACTTCCATCAAGAGAATAATTTTAGGTGCTGGTGTGACACCTCGGAGAGGAGCAAGTCTCCTCTCTCACACGTCAGGGAAGAAAACAAGATTTGTATCACCTCTGAAAAGCTTTTTCCACTCTGCCTCCTTGATTAGAGTTAATTGATCAAGTTCAGGTGAATCTGGGCCACAATCTTGTTTGGTTCTTAAATGCTCATTAATTGCACCAAAGTAATTTAAATTTAATTAGAGTTTGGTAGGGTGTGGTGCTTGTCCTAGTTTTTAATTCCTTGTTTAAGGTATTTGCTGGCGGCAGGTTGATGCCACGGTGGCACCAGGGCTCTGGGATGGGCTTTGCTGTGACACTGGAGTCACAGACCCTTTTTGGGCTCCCTGCCACAAAGGGGACATGGACCTGCAGCTGTGGGGGGATGGCAAGTGAGCAACCAGAGCTAAAACCAGCTAGAACTGAATCTGGTGATCCTAAGGGCAGCACAGAATTAATGTGGTTTGCAGCACAGAGTTAATTTCCCGAGTCTGATCCTGATTTCCTGAGCAAGGGCTCACTCCACTACCAGCAGGTCTGGGGAGGAATGAGCATGTTAGAGGCTACATTTGTTTGTGCTGCTGGCAAGGCTTCCTGCCCTGCCTCCTGTCCCACTCCACGCAGCAAATTTATGGTCTTTACCCCAAAACAAATCAACACAAGGGGTTTGAATGGAATTTTGTCATTCACAGGCCTCAACAAACAAGCGAAGGTTGAGGGGAAGGGATGCTTCTGGATGCAGAGCAGCTTCCCTCTACGCTTTGTAGTGGGTAGAAGAGAAACTTTGATGAAAAATGTTAAATGTTTGTGTATTTTTGTAATGCTTGGAGAGATTTTCAAGAAAATCCTCGGACTGTAACTTGTAAGACCAGTCTGCCATCTTAAAAGCTGATTATGTGCAAATTTGATTAGAGCAGGTCTTCTAAAGTATTCAGGCGATATTTAAGATAATGAAGTTTTGTTCCTTAATTCAATTTTGTCTCCCATCTGGAAGAAATTAAAAATGCAAGCCATGCATCATTTCATTCCTTAAAAATCTCTCATGTGCTGTTTCGCTGTCCCTGCCTGCCTGGGCTGTGAGTGTGTAGCTGGGCTGGGAGGTGACAGGTCCCCTCTCCTGGTCCCCTCCCTGTGTCACCACACAGACCCTGGTCCTCATGAGGTCCTGCCCTGCTTCCATTGTCTTTCTGTCTCAGTGAAATAATCTTTGGGATTCCAGAGATCTCCACTGCACATTCCCTGCTGGTCCTGCCTTATACGAGCATGTGATAGATGGTAATTTCTTCTCCAAGGAGCTTGTGATCAATAACGGAGTGAAATGAGTTCAAGAGTTGCTAACACCTGTCAGGATTAGAACTTGAGTTATACTAACACTTTTTAATTCTTTTCAGAGAGCATCCTTTACTTTAAAGGATATAGTCTCTCTGAAAATAAACTTTAATTTTTAAACTATTTTTAAAGTTTGGAATTGTAAAAATCTAAGCCTGGATATAACAGATCAGTGGAGGTTTTGGTCATGTTAATTCCAGATTTTGTTGTAGCAGGGTTTCAGTATGCTGACAGACGCAGTTTCTCTCCAGGCCAGGAGAGAATCTCCTGCTGTCCAGGCCAGGAGGTTTTGTTGTTGGAGAGCTCCAGAGGCTGTCAGTGGGTATTTTGTGGCTGACCTGCCCAGGCTGTGCTGTCCTGGCTGGCATTTGCGCCAGTGCTGGTTCCACAGGTCACCAGGGACAGCTGAAGCCCCTGCTGGCATTTCTGCTCTGCTGGGAGGATCCCTGCGTTCCTTGCACTCTGTGCTCTCGGCACTCCAAGTCCTTCCTTCCTTTCCCTCCTCCTGGCAGTTTTGGGCTGTTCCTTCATGGTGTTAAAAGGGGTCTCACGCTGCAGGTGCTTCCCTGTGGCAGCAGGAGCCCGCTGTGGGTGTGTGGGGCTCTGTGGGTGCCTCAGTGCTGCCTTTGCCCGCTGTGGGTGTGTGGGGGTGCTCTGCTGGCTCTGTGGGTGCCTCAGTGCTGCCTTTCCCTCTCCAGGTGCTCCGGAGGAGGAGGAGGAGGAGGAGGAGGAAGATGCTGTCCCGACTGCGCTCGGCTGCGGCGCCCTGCGTGATGGCGCGGCGCAGCCTGCACACCAAGGAGAAGGGCAAGCCGCTCATGCTCAACCCACGCACCAACAAGGTGGGTCTGTGTCCTGTCTGTCTGTCCCACCTGTGTCTGCTGATGGTCCTGTGCCCCCCATGCTCTGACACAGCCAGAGCAGGGCGGTGAGGCTGGCAGCTGCTCCTGCTCCAGCCAGCCTGGCTCTGTCCTCACTGCCAGTGCTGCCCTGGGCACACGACGGGCTGCTGAGCCCAGGGAGAGCTTTAGCAGGGAGAGAAGGGTCTGACCTGAGAGTTTGCAAGAGTTAGCTCTGAATTCACTAACCGTAGGAAGCATTAGCCTCTCTGTCCCAGCCCATGCTGTGTCTGATGCAGTCAGAGCGGGGCAGCGAGGAAGGCAGCAGCTCCTGCCCTGGCCAGCCCAGCTCTGTCCTCACTGCCAGTGCTGCACACGACGGGCTGCTGGCACTGCTGAGCCCAGGGACAGCTTTAGCAGGGAGAGAAGGGTCTGACCTGAGAGTTTGCAAGAGTTAACTCTGAATTCATTAACCATTGGAAGCGTTAGCCTCTCTGTCCCAGCCCATGCTGTGTCTGATGCAGTCAGAGCGGGGCAGCGAGGAAGGCAGCAGCTCCTGCCCTGGCCAGCCCAGCTCTGTCCTCACTGCCAGTGCTGCCCTGGGCACTCGAGGGGCTGCTGGCACTGCTGAGCCCAGGGACAGCTTTAGCAGGGAGAGGGTCTGACCTCAGAGAGTGGAAAAGTTAACTCTGAATTCATTAACCATTGGAAGTGTTAGCCTCTCTGTCCCAGCCCTGGCCCTTTCCTGGGAGAGCGAGAGCTGGGGCTGAGCCACATCACCTAGGAAATATCCCTCTGCAGAGTCTGAAAGAGCATCTAAAAATAAACCTTGGTGGGAGCTGACTGGGAGGTACAGGTATCATGTTAATTCCATGCTTTGAGGCAGACTTCTAAGAAAGTAGCATTTTGTTCCCTTCACAAAACTGTTCCTGTTTGCACAAGTCTATCCTCAAACTCTTTTTTATTTTTTTCCACTGGAGTTGTAGTGGCCTTCAGGAATCTTGCAGCCATTAATGTGTAAATTAAAACTGGTAAGAAATCAGATGAGAGCTTTTGGTGGCTGGTCCAAGATGTCTGAAGTGGTCAATAAAGGTGGCAAGTCTGCCTGTCTCTGTCATTTGTCCTATCTCTGCTCAGGGCATTTCCTGAGCAGTGGGGCTGGGTTATTGTACCCTTCCCTTTCTGGCCTGGACAGCAGAGTGCAAGATGCCTCAATCCTGCATGAATCCAGGCTGCCTAGAGAGAGCTGTGGAAGGTAGAGACTGGCTGACTGCAAAACTGAAGTTGAGATTGCTGTGTCAGGGAAAGAGAAAAGAGTAGATTGGTGTGATTTGTCAAGATCAGATTGTCTCGAGACCTTCTGAGCTCTGAAGACTTTGACATGGCCATGGAAATTACTTCAACCCCTGTAAGCTTTTCCAAATGCTGATTATGCAATAGTATTCTGAAACAAGAACAATAGGTCATTTCTTACTGTTTTTCTAGTGGTAATATCCTTCCATTTTTTTAAACCCTGGAATTCTCAGCTGGACTGAGCACAATGCAATTTTTTTCTTGAAGGGAGAAGGGAGTAGGGAGCTTCTGGTTAATGGCAATTGATTTTGTGAATATTTTAATGCCTCCAAGAAGTTACACTGGTGGGAGGGAACCCCATTCTGCATTAGTTTGTCTCTGCTGCATCAGCCTGTCCTTCCTGCTGATGCCTGTTGGAATGGATCAGAAAGCTTACTGAGTGATACTGCTGGATGCAGTATCTGTATGGAAATGCATTTTGGATATTCAGCAAAGATATAAATGATTTATTAAACACACTGAGTACTTTACCCCTTGTGCCTCACTTGTGTATAGAAAGATATATTTATTATCTATGTACAGAAACAGATAAAGGGTGTTATTTCTTGCTGTCAGCTTGTTGAGGTTATCATGTTTTACTTGATTAGATTTAATTTTTACATCCTCTATCAAGCCTGCAGAACATTTGGCCTCCCCTAAGGCACGTGTCCCTAAAACAGAAGGACAGCATCAGGGGCAGGAACCAGCCCTCACCCTTGTGCAAACTTATCTGTTGCTCTTTGCCACTGGAGCAGGTTTTTCTCTTACAATTGTTTTTCCTTTCTTGCCCGCCCTGAGCTGTGTGTTGAGCTGTGTGTTAAGCTGCGTATGTTTCTTTTCTTGCCCACTCTGATCTGTGTGTTGAGCTGTGTGTTGAGCTGTATGTGTTTCCTTTCTTGCCCACCCTGAGCTGTGTGTTGAGCTGTGTGTTAAGCTGTGTGTGTTTCTTTTCTTGCCCACTCTGATCTGTGTGTTGAGCTGTGTGTTTTTCCTTTCTTGCCCACTCTGAGCTGTGTGTTGAGCTGTATGTGTTTCTTTTCTTGCCCACCCTGAGCTGTGTGTTAAGCTGTGTGTTTCCTCTCTTGCCCACCCTGAGCTGTGTGTTGAGCTGTGTGTGTTTCTTTTCTTGCCCACTCTGATCTGTGTGTTGAGCTGTGTGTTGAGCTGTATGTTGGGCTGTGTGTGTTTCTTTTCTTGCCCACCCTGAGCTGTGTGTTGCAGGGGGACACACAGCCACCCCAGCTGGTTTGGGTTTTGGTGTTTGAAGGGCAGATTGGAGGTGTTCGTTGTCAGGATGGCTCAGAGAGGCAGTGAGCAGCATCTGTGGGCCAGCAGCTGCTGTGGCATGCTCCTGCATCAGAGCCCTGTGCTGTGTGGCTGCTGCTCCCTGACAGGGCTTCCAGTGCAGTTAATTGTCCTCAGCACGTTCAGTTCTGCTGGGGGTCCCTGCTGTGCCCAGGCAGCATTTCCAGCTTGCTTAGAGCACTGTGAGGACAATCTCCATGGTTTAGTGCTGGCAATTAAATCATTACTGATATGGTGCAGGGCTTCAGATGGGCAGGGTTTGTTCTTCCAGCACAGAGCAGGAGGACAAGATCCCTGACTGGGGATGTCTGTTCTGCCACGTGGAGTGCCATCAGAGTGTTCTTGTCTCCACTGGAAATACATGACCTGTAATGTTATCTGCGTGTTTGTTTTCTGTGCCTCGCAAAAATTTGTCACTGCATAGTTGGCGACACTTCCTGTACTTCAGTTGGTTATTTCAGTTGGTTGTTTTGGTGAAGAAGGGTGATGATATTTTGTACTGTGGGTCCCATTACCCAGTTTTCCGTGACTTTTCCTCAGGATTGTTAGGTTATCACAGAATCCCTGGGGTTGGAAAAGCCCTCCCAGCCATCGAGTCCAGCCTGTCACCTGATCCCCACCTTGTCACCCAGCCCAGAGCTCTCAGTGTCACCACGTCAGGGCCCTCACTGGACACCTTCAGGGATGGGCACTCCAACCCTCCCTGGCCAGTTCCAGTTCCTGGCCTCCCTTTCCATGGGGAAATCCCTTCTGATGTCCAAAAGCTCCCCCTGCACTGACTGTGCCTCTCAAAATTTTGGCTTCAGCAGGTACCCTTAGGATTTATATATGCACGTATTTGTGTGCATGTATCTGCCTGAAATGGCAATAGATATGTGCGTGGAAATACACAATACATGTTAAAGAATCATTCACTGGTGGCAGGTTAATAATCCCAGACTGATCCTGAGGAATTTTAGCAGTGTCTTATCTTTCATGCAGGTGGTCATCTTCTCATATGTTATATTTTGCTCACAGTTTCATCTGTGTTCATTCACAGCTTTTTCAGCCCCATTTATTTTCATGCATGGCTTCCAGAATACTTCTAGAAACTGTGATAAATTTACCTTTGCATAAAGAGACGATTTTTTTGGCAAACTTGTAAACATCACCTCACTGACTTGTAGGAAATACCCCAACAGTACATTTCCGATTCAGAATAAAAAATAAAAAGAAAAAACCCAACCAAAGTCAAAGCTATTTTGACAAAATAGAAGGGACAGCCCAAGAGAGTGTAAAGAAAGGATTGTATGAGCTTGAAGATGTAAAAGCAGATGTTCCCTTGCACTGCCCTTTCTCACCATGCTGGTTTGACACATTTCATTTATTTTAATACATTCTAGATTTAGGCTTATCCAGCTGTGTTGAGCAGCCAGGGCATGGAATACACAGTGCCCCTGTGCCTTCCTGGGGAAGCCAGGATAAACAGGATGTAGGGAGGGAATGCAGATGGTGATGGTTGCTAAGAAGTCCAGTGCTATCAGCACATTGCTATCAGCTTGTGATCAGTGAGGACGAAAGACCCTAGAAGGCAGGAAAATGACAGAAACTGAGCGCACACCCCCAGCCCAAAAGTCCCACCGCAGGTCTGTGTCCTGCCCAGGTGGTTTGGACACGGAGGGGCTCTTGGATGGAGCTGGCATGGCCACGCACCTGCAGGTTTTATCAGCTCCCCTGAGATCTGTGTGCTTTCAGAAGGAGTTCCACCTGGGCACACGGAACTGTTTAATCTGTAACCAGGTGCCAAAGGTGGTGGGAGGGTATCCAGCCTCATTTACCTTGGCCCAGGTGTTGTGCTGGGCTGGGGGATGGACGAAGGGCACTGCCTGGGGGTGTTACACCATTGTGGGATCAATGGCCCTGAGGAAAACAGGAGCAGCTCTCCACATTTGCTCAGCTGGAAAAACTGCAGTTCAAAGAGATATCCCCAGGGATGCCATTGCAATCACGGTGGTGCTCATGGCTCAAAGTGTGCAGCTCTGCCGTGCTGTCCATGGAAATGTACCCAGGAGGGGCTGGGCCACTTCCTTGGCAGGGAGTGGAGCCTTTCTGCTCCTGGCTTTCCCCTCTTCTACAGGGAAGGGCTTCCAGCTGCCCCAGACAGCTGTGGGCTGGCTGAGCATGGCTCATCAGCCAGCCCACAGTGGTGCAGTGTTGTGCCTTGCAGAGGGGTCCAGGAGCGGGGGCCACCTTTGCCTGGGAAGAGAGGGAGTGTGAAAAGGCTTGGAGAAGCCATGGGATCTGGGCTGTGTCACTGTGCATTGCCCTGCTGTGTCAGCCACACCCACCGGGGTACAGACTGCTGCTCTGGGAAAACAAAGGGAGAGAATCCAGTTTAAAAATGAAGGAGGAAAGAAAGCAGGAGAGATTTTCTGTTCTCATAAACTTTTGTTCTCTGGTAGAGATACAAAGACACCTTTGATTCTTATATAATGATCTTTATGAATGAACTTTATTAATTTCCAGTGAAGGCATCTTGTGCAATAGTGAACTTTGTGTTTAGCCCAAGGGTGCAAAGTCAAGGGAAGCAGCCCGCAATCCAACATAAAATCTACTTTGTTTTCAAGATGTTTATGATGCTGCTTCAAAGGCTGGGCTCCCTGCTGAATCTGTTCTAACAATTACTAAGAGTTACAAGGAAAGCATTTTTAAAATCTCATGAGTAACTAATTTTCCAAGCAGTGGCGTGTTTGGATATAAACTGTATGTACATCTTTGTCAGGATCCCTGGATGGGGTTTTTGCTGTATATGAGAGCATTTATGGTTGGTTAAAAGTACGCTCTCATAGATGTGGCTGCAAGACTGCAGGCGGGGAAGACTTACCATCACTACTACTTCTCTGCTTGGAAACTCCTCAGATTTACTTACTCAGTGGTGCTATAAAAATCCTGCTTGCAGCATCCAGGCTGCTCCAGGCAAGGCACGCAGCTAGAATTTGTGTGTGCTGGTATTTATAGCAGCCGGGGCTTTGTGTGATGGAGCCCAGTTGCTGCAAAGTCCCAGTGCCAGAGTTTGTGGATTGAAGTTCATGGTGGCTCAGCGTGAGCTTCTCTTAACTAAAATAGCATCAACACTTCACTCCAGCAGCATTTTTCATTCCCCCTCCCAGCAGAAGGTTGTTTTCCTGGCAGTGAATTTGTCCGTGGAGTGTTAATTAATTAATCTGTGGGCTTTGAGGAGTGCTAGGCTCCCTCCTGGATGCGCTCCCTGCTTTGTCTGTGCTGGCCTGGGGACGACCCCTGCTTGTCCTGAGCTGAGAAGAGGATTAAGGAGGCTGATGGCAGTGAAAGTGAGCGCACAGCACCTGGGGAGAGGACACCAGCCTGCAAACAGTGATCCCGCTGCTTACACCCAGACTGTGGGAGTGCGTAAGCTCTTAATCCCGGGGAAAGCTGGGTGAGCTTGGGCCTTAGGTGTGGGTTCCTGTGTGCCTTTGAGCAACCAGTGCCGGCTGCGTGGGCTGAGTGATCTCACTGATCTCCTGGGTCTGGCTGTGCCCCTGATCCCCTGGGTCTGGCTGTGCCCCCTGATCCCCTGGGTCTGGCTGTGCCCCTGATCCCCTGGGTCTGGCTGTGCCCCTGATCCCCTGGGTCTGGCTGTGCCCCCTGATCCTTTGGGGTCTGGCTGTGCCCCCTGATCCCCTGGGTCTGGCTGTGCCCCCTGATCCTTTGGGTCTGGCTGTGCCCCCTGATCCTTTGGGTCTGGCTGTGCCCCCTGATCCTTTGGGTCTGGCTGTGCCCCCTGATCCTTTGGGTCTGGCTGTGCCCCCTGATCCTTTGGGTCTGGCTGTGCCCCCTGATCCTTTGGGTCTGGCTGTGCCCCCTGATCCTTTGGGTCTGGCTGTGCCCCCTGATCCTTTGGGTCTGGCTGTGCCCCCTGATCCTTTGGGTCTGGCTGTGCCCCCTGATCCTTTGGGTCTGGCTGTGCCCCCTGATCCTTTGGGTCTGGCTGTGCCCCCTGATCCTTTGGGTCTGGCTGTGCCCCCTGATCCCCTGGGTCTGGCTGTGCCCCTGATCCTTTGGGTCTGGCTGTGCCCCTGATCCCCTGGGTCTGGCTGTGCCCCTGATCCTTTGGGTCTGGCTGTGCCCCTGATCCCCTGGGTCTGGCTGTGCCTCCTGATCTTTTGAGTCTGGCTGTATCCCTGTTCTCCTGGGGCTGGTTGGAAGTTTGCTGGGTGTGTGATCCTGCAGCTCTGTCCTGGGAGATACTGCAGGGCAATCCCAAATCCACATCCAAATGCAAATCCCAAACAAGTTCATGGTCATGGATGAAGATAATGCAAGTGTTAGAAGGACTCAGGGGTTTTATCTAACTGCTCTGGACTAAACTTGTTTGATTGCCATTGGAGCAAGGGCTGATTTTCTGTGTGAAGGCTGATGTCATTCTGATTCCTGATTTAGGCCTAGGCAGAAATTAAAGCCTCTTTCAGCATGGTAAGATGTAATTGTCATGTAAATCAACAGCTGAAAGTACTTAGTGTCACTTAAAAATTCATCCTGTTTGATGTTATTGTAACTCCAGAGACACTGAACAGCTAAATTCCCTGCAGACAGGAAAGAGTAAGAATAAACTGAATAAAGATGGGCCTCTGCTCTGCTTGGAGCTAAGCTCAGGGCTCCTGGGCATTACTGGGGGCCCAGGTGTTGTAAGGACACGGGTTCCACTCTACAGGGAAGTGGGAATAGCCACATTCTGGTGTCATGGTAAAAGCAGGGATTATAACTTTGGTAGTTGTGGTTTTTCAGCACTTGAGGCTTTCTGGAGGGGAGGATGTAGGTTTTGGTAGCGAGGTGTTTCTCTGGGGTTACAGTGAGATGTCAGTGCAGCCAGTGTGGCTCCACTGAGGGGACCCTGGCCTTCCCCGGGCTGCAAACCCCAGTGGCCTTGCTGGCCAGAGACTGAACTTCTTCTTCCCTTCCTCTTCATCTTCCTCTAAGCACTGTAAGTATTTTGGCACCATTTGTGTTTCTGTGGTGTCTAGGGTAAAAGTCAACATCCTACAAATGTTTGCCAGCCGCGCTCGGCCTTGGGGCCCGAGCCACTGGCGCTGCCAGCAGCTTGTGTGGGAAAGGGCTGCTTTTGGGGGCATTTAACTGCTTTTAAAGGCATTAAACTGCTGATGGCAGCAAGCCAGGGCTGTCGAGGAAGAGGGAAGATAGCTGAGAGGAGTTTGTGTGGAGCTTGCATTTCTGCTCGCAGAGAATTCATATTTCTTGTGAAGGATGCAGAAGTGGAACTAATCCTTTGCAACACAGGAAAAGTCTCTGTGGCACCCAGAGCGTGATTCTGTGGGTTCTTCTCTCGTGTCAGTTCCTTTCTGTTTACATGCTTGTGTTCTTCATGGAAAATGTTGGGTTGTTCAGGTCAGTGTTTGGAAAAAAACACCGCTGAAGTGGCTAAAGCTGGACCCCACCAAAAACAAACAAACAAACAAAAATTAGAAATCAAAAAACCAGCAGCAATGTTAAAAACTTAAAGAATGAAACATCATCTGAAATGTATTTGTATTTAGTATTGGAAGAATATTGGAGACTAGCAATTAGACTGGGAAAGAAAACAGTGGTTTGTAAATTACTCCTGACTACTTTTAGAAAGACTCTACTGTCCTAGTAGTGAAGGGTTAAATTGAAATCAGTATTTAGTGTCAAATCTATTGCGTGAAAGGTTGGCAGACATGAAAATAAATACAGAGAAAAACAGATTCATTCTATGGTTAAATACTTGGAGTTTTCTGCAAGAGGGCAAAACAGTTTTTGGGTTTGGGTTGTTGTTTTTTCTTACTTTCTAGCTCTTCAAGTATTTTATTACTGTGGAGCATAGTGTAGAATCAGTACTGAAGACCAGGTGGATTGCTTTAGTCAGTGTAGTCAAAACAACCAATATTAAATATGACCTAAACAGGAAAGAGAAAAATAATGTAAAAATAGTAATTATTTTAACGATGGTTTTTTTTTCCTCTAAGAAGTTTTGTTTAGAAACTATTTGGCTATGATGAATTACACTACAACAGGACTATTTTTAGAAATTTTTGTTAATGGGTATGGGTTCTACAGACACCTGTGAAGAGTCTATTTTCACATAAGCAGAGGTGAAAATATTTGTATTCTAATCTGAATTGATGCCTTTACTGTCAGTGGAAAAGTACAAATTTTTATTTCTTGTCAGTTGAGGAGTTGAACATGGATGATCTTTGTGGGTCCCCTCCACAAGGATCATCTGATTCTCTGACCTTTCTGATGGCAGGAGGAATTTGGAGTGTAATTACAAGGCATAAGGCAAACCTTAGAAAGCTTTTTTTTTTAGGTTGGCAGTTAGAATCTGAAGGTTGAGAAACAGTTCAAATTAGTATTTAAAGAACAATAAATTTAAACTCTGTCCACTCTCCATCTCCCAAAAGGAGAAGAGGGGGAAGTTTTTGCAGGTGAACTCTTCTAATTTCCTACCAGTGAGGCTTTTTGGTAGCAGACAAATGGATTAGATCCATCCCTATGTGAAAATGAAGTATTTGGGTTGGACTGTGATCGTAATAGAAGCATTGGGGCAATTCAGTGACTTGGGCATCAGGCTGTATTACTGAAAAAAGCAGCAAATGGAGCAATTGAGATAAAAATCTGAGCTGCAGGTACTGTGTGTGACTGTAGGGACCAGCCTGGGTGACAATGGAACAATGGCAAAAGCCGCTGTTATTTCACTTTTAACCCCTTTAGAGCAGCACCTCTGTGCTGCTCTCCAGCTCCACAGAGGACAGTCAGATCTGGCAAGGTCTGGGCACTGTGGGTGGGAAGGAATGGCCGCAAAGTGAGGAGAGCCCCAGGAGGGGCAAGCACCCCCAGCCCCGCGTGGAGCACAGGGTGCAGTGTCAGGGTTCCTGGGACAGGCACTGATGGCTGTGCTCACCTCTCGTTTCAGGGCATGGCCTTCACCCTGCACGAGCGGCAGATGCTGGGGCTGCAGGGACTCCTGCCTCCCAAGATAGAGACACAGGACATCCAGGCCTTACGCTTCCACAAGAACTTGGCAAAAATGACTGACCCCCTGGAGAAGTAAGCGCTGTGTCCCGTGGTGCGAGCGAGCGGGAATATCGGGGCCAGAAATAAGATGGAAATAGGAAAATACTGTCTGGGGGTAACCAGAGTTTCCAGTGCCTCCGCTGGGTTTTTTAGTTCTTGGGTGTTGCTTTCACTTTGGCACAGAGAGCTGCTTTCATCCCGTGGCCAAATGAGGTTGGGAAGCTTTTTTTATTTTACCTTTTTTTTTTTTTAATATTCCATGCTCATAAAACAACAAAAGAGAGTGTGTGGAAATCAGTAGCAAAGCTGCAAACCTGCCTGCAACCTGTCACACGTATTTCTGTGATGTGTAAGATGGAGTGGCAGGTGGCGTTCGGCCCAGTCTGTAAAAATGTGTGATAATGAAGGTAAACTGAGCGTTTGAGATACCAAAAACAGTGTTTAACATACACAGTAGTTACTGCTAAAAGGGAACTACGAGAGTAGAATTTTAAGTCTCATAATGTGTATTTTTTATATATTTTATTACTTAACACACTGGTTTGATGAACTGCAAAGGATTTTGCAGTGTTTTATTTTTTATTATTATTACTGTTTTCACATAATCTTTATGTATCTCTGCCTGTGAAAATACAGTCTCCCACAGGCTGGAGGAGAACTGGAATGGCTTTTGGACCACATCAAAGCTCTTTTGTTCTGATCAGAACTGAGAGATGGCTCTTAAATCCACAGCATGTCACTTGCTGGTCCAAAGCAGTCCTGTCATGTGTATTGGCCGAGTGCCCAGCTGCTGTGGCCTGAGGCAGATTGCTAATTCATTATCTTCATGTTGCTGGGTCAGCAGGACAGGGTATGGGTTGATACACAGCAGATTGGTGGGTAAATTTGCAGAAATTCAGATTTAATTTACACACCCACTTAAGTCCTTCAGAGTGAGCCCTCTGGTAGGGCTCGGTTTGCTGCACGTGTGTGTTGGTGCTGGGATTCACATCTTCTGGATGGAAAATTATTTCACTGTAATTTTGTTTACAAGGGTGCTGAGACTCCGTGCAGTAAATCCAGTAAATCCCTGGGCTGTCTTTGGTCACATTTGTCATTATTCCCTTGCCAGCACGCACCCAGTGTGTCCATCCAGCATCTCCATCTCACTGCTGCTCTCTCCAGCTTCCCTTGGGTGCTCCCAGCCTGACTCAGGGACAGGGGCCTGTCCCAAGGGAACAGCAGCAGTGGGACAGGGGTGTTTTTCCTTGTGCTGGTTAATTACAGGTACATCTACATCATGGGCATCCAGGAGAGGAACGAGAAGCTCTTCTACAGGGTGCTGCAGGACGACATTGAGCGGCTGATGCCCATTGTGTACACGCCCACCGTGGGGCTGGCCTGCTCCCAGTATGGACACATCTTCAGGAGACCAAAGTAAGGCCACACACACGCCTTGCTGCTGCTTTTGTTGTCCTTTCCTCTGTGTTCTCACCCGAGGTTTGGAACTGGCTTCTGTCATTTTTATCCTGGTGCAGCTAGTGCCACGTCAGGGCAGTAAAAGTTTGTTAAGATATATCTCATGACACAGTGTATATTGAGAAACAAAATGTTTGGAAGCAGACATGGAGATAGATGAGTCACGTAAATACTCCAAGTGCAGGGCTTCAGCCCCACTTCCAGCACTTCCTAGGTGCCACACAGCTGTGTAATTCCAGAGGTTATCTCCTCAGCTATCAGGGTCCCTTCTGTGGCTCTGAGGATCTGTGTCAGGACAGGGCCTCTGGAAGGGAGTGTGGATTGAAAGGGCTTTATGGACATTACCCTCAGCTCTGCTGCAGGGGGCTGGTTCAGGTGGGTTCCTCAGGTCCCTGCCCTGGGACAGGAACAGATATTGTCCTTAGAGCAATTTATTTCAGCAGCTGTAAGGCTTTGAATTTTAAATTGTCCTGTTTGGTATTTAGTTTTACAAAAGCAAGGTCATATTTCTAATTGTCACCCACAAAATATTTCTTATTTGTGTTTTTTTTTTCTTTCAGGGGATTATTTATTTCCATATCAGACAGAGGCCACATAAGGTCAATTGTGAACAACTGGCCAGAGAACGATGTTAAGGTACGGTCATGGTGTGATTTAGTTTCTAGTTGTTGTTCCATCTCAGCTGAGTCTTTTGAGATTTACTAGTATTTGATGGAAACATAAATATTAAGTAATGCATTCTTGGCTCTTTAGTGATGCTGGCAGAATGCAGCTCATTAGGGTAATGCACATCTTGAAGATCAGTGTTTCACCCTAAATATGAGGTTTATGGGTTGAGGAAAATATTCCTCATGATCTGCTGTTCGTTTGACTGTGCAAACATACCTCAATTTTCACCTGGGGAAAAACCACAGCTGCTATTGAGCTAATCTTTATAAATTTCAGTGATCATGTATGATTTGACCTGTTGTTTTTTTGCCTTTTTTTTTTTCATCAGGCTGTTGTCGTCACTGATGGAGAAAGAATATTGGGTCTTGGAGACCTGGGGGTGTACGGGATGGGAATTCCAGTGGGAAAGCTGTGTTTGTACACAGCCTGTGCAGGGATACACCCAGATAAATGCCTGCCTGTGTGCATCGACGTTGGGACTGATAACACAGTGAGTTACCTCCATAAAAATGGGGTTTTTTTTAAAAAAAACATTCCATACTGTAACTGGGGAATGTGGTCAAAAGGAATGCCCCCAAAAAGGGAGGAGAACCCCAGGAGAGGCAAATACACCCCAACCCTGCCTGGAGAAAAGGGTGCAGTGGAAGAGTTCCTAGAAAAGGGAGTTATAGGATTCTGGGGTTTTTCTCTTTTTTTTTGAGCATTGTTATTTAAGATAAACCTGAATATTTTATGCAAAGGGTAAAAGGTTTGAAGTTCACTGTACAGTAATTTAAAAGTGCCCATTGATTTGTCCATGAAAGGGTGCGTCTGGAAGCAATTGGAATGCTGTAACACTGTGAAATAGGCAGTTTTGACCTGACTTTTAAGAAGCTGGGAATGGGAATTAGATTTATTGAAGCAGCTTGTTGTTCACAGTATTGATTTGTTCTGTGTTAAAAGCAGCCATCACCAGCGCTGAGTGCCAGCTGAAATTACAGAGCACTGTTGTAGTGCTGTGTGCCTGAAATATCTCGGGTGTGAGCTGTGCTGGGTGTGCCCCGGGGAAGGGATTCACCTGCTCTCTCCCTGGCTTGCTCCTGCAGACCCTGCTGAAGGATCCCTTCTACATGGGGCTGTACCAGAAGAGGGACCGCTCGCAGGTCTACGATGACCTGATCGATGAGTTCATGGAGGCCATCACGGACAGGTAGGGCACAGAGCAGCCCTCACAGCTGTCCTTGATCAGCCACCCAGAGGCTGGGGCAGGCTGTGTGTCTGTCCCTGCTGTCTGTCCCTCCTCGAGGGGCACGCTGCCTGTGTTATCTGTGCGAGGCACAGAACGGAGACAGCACTGCTGGGCTCTGCCTGAGGACAGCCTGCTGTGCAGATAAGGGATGGCGTGCAGGCTCTGCTGCTCTCCCCTACCTCTGCGCAGTGTTGGGGTGTTTGCCATCCCCTGTAGGTATGGCCAGAACACGCTCATCCAGTTTGAGGACTTTGGAAACCACAATGCTTTCCGGTTCCTGAGGAAGTACAGGGAGAAGTACTGCACCTTCAACGACGACATCCAAGGTACACCCTTTGTTTGTGTTCCTGAACATCCCTGCAGGAACTCTTCCCAAAGCCACCGCCTGCTGCGTAGATGTGTTCAGCTGCACTCAAATTTGCTCTGCTGTCACAGGGACAGCCTCAGTGGCCTTGGCAGGACTGCTGGCAGCCCAGAGAGTCACTGGGAAACCACTCACAGACCAGAAAGTGCTGTTCCTTGGAGCGGGAGAGGTGAGTCCTCTTAAGGGCCCAGAGCAGCAAGAGATATTTAAAATGTGTATTTTCTCATCATGGAGGTTTGCCTTCACTGAACTCCATTGCAGAACTTTTCTTACAAGGCTGGCTGAAATGCATTAGCAGAAAGGACTCTGCCTAAACAGCACTGTGGGAAAGGTGTTTAACATTTGCAGGGACTCACATTCTTCATTTCCCTGCGTGGCCTTGAAGAAAGCACCCAGGATTGTGTGTACTTGAAGGGAAACTCACCATAAAATCATGTGTAGTGAGACATCTTGTTGATTTTTATAGCACTGGAGGGAAGTACAGGGAGTTCTTCTCAGCAAGGTGATTGATTCAGCTTGCAGCAGGCACCAGTTACTGGTGCTGCAGTGCTAGGAGCAGCCCTGTGCTTCTCGGTGCATCAGCACAATTGCTCCTGTGGTGCTGACAAAATGACTTAATTATCTGAGAAGTTCTCCATCTGGGAAAGGCGCTGGTGGCAGTAATTGGCCTGCTCTGCCTCATTTCTCCTGCCAGGGAGGGGACAGGGGCCAGCCCAGCCTCCTGCTGCTCTCTGCCAACCCTGCCAGGGGCAGGAGCCAGGCTGTGCCCCGTTGGTTGGGTGGCAGGAGGGCTGAGCAGCACCCTGTCCCCGCCAGGCTGGGCTGGCACAGCTCACAGCCCCGGGGAGAGCTGTCCCTGCTGTCCTGCCTGCAGGGGCGCCGCTGCCGTGCCAGGGGGCTGCCCCACACAGGGAGACGCTTGCTATGTCTCAGAGCAGGCTCCCTGCGGGGCTCTGTGCCCTGTCACCAAGCCGAGTCCTTTCACCGCCAGGCCGCCCTGGGAATCGCCAACCTCATCGTCATGGCCATGATGGAAAGCGGTGTTTCCCAGGAGGAGGCCTCCAGGAGAGTGTGGATGTTTGACAAGCACGGCCTGCTGGTCCAGGTAGGGCTGCAGCACACCTGGGGATCCCCAGCACGGGTGAGCCCTGCCTTGCCCTCCCCTCACAGAGGAACCTCTGTTCTCCTGCAGGGCCGGGAGCAGAAGGCGGATCCCCACCAGGAGCCGTTTGCCCACAAGGCTCCAAAGGACATAGACATACCAAAGACATTTGTAGAGGCAGTGAATGTACTTCGGCCTTCAGCTATCATTGGTGAGTGAGCTTAGTTTTCTGTAATCTGGCTTTTTACTGCCTTTAATTTGTTATCAGGGTTCTGGGCAGCTTGGTGACAGCCAGCTGCATTTCTGCTGATGTAAATAAGATGGAAATGTGAAGTCAGTTTTCTACTTGAAAATACACTGGGCTGTGGTGTTCCTGAGCCTTGTGTCCTTAGTGACAGAGCAGCCTCAACCATCCTACAGGAGTTCCCTGACTCGAGTTGTTTGGGTATTTTCTGACCCTCTGCTGTCCCCCCTGTGGTCAGGCTCTGCCAGCAGCACAGCTGGAAGCAGCAGTTCCATGCTGCAGATCACCAGCCCCTCTGGGGTCACTGACATCTGTAGGTATTTACAGCTGTGGCTCTCTGCAGGGAGCAGATAGGATTGCAGGTATTTCCTGCTGTGACTGCAGTTTCCCTGGCACATGATTTATTTGGAAAAGGAGAGGGTTTTAGGCAGTGCACAAATAGATCATAGCTGTGTGTTTGTACCTCTGGGTTTGGGTGTGGTCAGGAGCACCGGTGCCAGGTGTGCATTGCAGGGCTGAATCATCCACAGAGCACCTGGAATTCCCTCTTGCTTATCCAGGACCGTGTTCCTTGTACTCATCAATACCAAAAATAGTGTGAAGTAGGCTTCTGGAGCACACTCAGGAGATGCTGCTGTGGAAATTGTGGGTGCCAGCCAGGCAGGAGCAGTGCCTGGCTCCATCTCCAGCTGCCACAGGAGCTGTGCCTGGGGGAGGCTGGAGGGCTGCCCTGAGCTCAGGGTGGGGTGGCTGTCCCTGCCTGAGCCAGCCAGCCTTGATTGTGGCTTTTTGTGTTCCTCTCTCCCCCAGGAGTGGCTGGGGCAGGGCGTCTCTTCACCCCGGATGTGATCAGAGCCATGGCTTCCATCAACGAGCGGCCCATCATATTTGCCCTGAGCAACCCCACGGCCAAGGCCGAGTGCACGGCAGAGGAGGCCTACACGCTGACAGAGGTGGGTGAGCCCAGGCTGCTCTGCCCTGCTGGGGCTGCTGGGGCTGCCCTGCTGGGGCTGCCCTGCTGGGGCTGCCCTGCCCTGCTGGGGCTGCCCTGCTGGGGCTGCCCTGCTGGGGCTGCCCTGCCCTGCTGGGGCTGCCCTGCTGGGGCTGCCCTGCTGGGGCTGCTGGGGCTGCCTTGCTGGGGCTGCTCTGCCCTGCTGGGGCTGCTCTGCCCTGCTGGGGCTGCCCTGCTGGGGCTGCCCTGCCCTACTGGGGCTGCCCTGCTGGGGCTGCCTGAGCACCAGGGCTCAGATTGTTCTCTCACTGCTTGGGCTCAGGGCTGTGAGAGAGCAGCTCTTCCTCGCCTTCTGGCAACAGTCAATGGGGCTGGTTGGAAAGGGGCTCTGGATTCGTAGGTGACAGCATTTTGCAAAGTTAAAGTAGCCTGAGTCTTGTTGCTGCTTTTTTAGGAGAATGACCAGTGGTACTGTTACATAGCTGTGATCAATTAACTCTTGTTTCTCATGGCTCTTTTTAATTAGTTTGTGTTTTAATGAGGCCTATTGGCCTCACAGCAGGGACTCAGTGCAAGCTTTGCCATGTAATGGCTGAGAGAGTCCTTGGAGTAGGGCAGGAGCTGGGCTTGCACCCATCCTGCAGGTGCCACTAGCAGTGACCACTGGGACCCTGTGCAGGGTGGCCCCTGTCCCCTCATGCCCCCGGGCAGGGTGGCCCGTGGCCCCTGTTCCCTCATGCCCCGGGTAGGGGTGGCTCGTGTCCCCACCACAGCGGCTGTGTCTGGCACCCTGGCACCACCAGGTGCTGGAATGAGTCAGCCAGGAGCAAACACACCTGGTTCTGCACCCTCCCCTGGGGCCTCTGCGCCTTGCAGGGCCAGGGGCTGGCACTCAGGGGTTTGGCGTGGCTTTTCCTTAATGGCTCTACCATTATCCCAGCAGCACATCCCAACCTTATGAAGCCAGTCTTCTGTGGCTCTGTGTAGGTTTTTGAGCCAGGCTGGGGGCCTCTGCAGAGAGCCCACGGGGAGGGAGGTGGGGCAGACACAGCAGGGCCCCGGGGCTCTGAGCAGCTGCTGGGATCCCTGTGCTGGTGCTGGTGCTGTCCTGCAGCTCTGGGATCTCTGAGCTGGTGCTGTCCTGCAGCTCTGGGATCTCTGAGCTGGTCCTGTCCTGCAGCTCTTGAGGGCTCTCATTCTTTTCTCTTTCTTTTATTTTAATACAGTCCCAAACCAAGCGAGTGGTGTGTGAAAATGGGTGGGTGGAGAGCTTTCCTTGTCTGCTGCTGCAGACTGAGCTCCTCCCTTGCACTGCCCACGGGGCTCAGCATCACAGACAGTCCCAGCAGTGGCAGTGCCACCCTGCCAGGGTGGCACTCTGCTGTCCCCATCTGACACCTGGACTGTGTCCCACGCTCCTGGGGCTGTCAGCTGAGGGAATGGCTGCTCCCGAGAGGCAGTTCCCTGATCTGCAGCTCAGAGGGAGTCCTGCAGTAGCAGCCTCTGGACAAAGTCTGGATCTGATCTCTTATCAGTAGGATCATCTGGGCTGGAAAAGCCCTCCAAGGCCATCGAGTCCAACCATTCCCCAGGGTGGCCAAGGTCACCACTGTCCCGTGTCCCCAAGTGCCACATGCACATGACTTTTAAACCCCTGCAGGGATGGGGACTCTATCACTGCCCTGGGCAGCTGTGCCAGGGATTGACAGACCTTTAGATAAAGAAATTTCCCCTGCTGTCCGCCCTGAGCCTGCCCATGCCCAGCCTGAGGCCGTTCCCTCTGCTCCTGTCCCTGTTCCCTGGAGCACAGCCCGACCCCCCGGCTGTCAGGAGCTGTGCAGAGCCACAAGGGACCCCTGAGCCTCCTTTGCTCCAGGCTCAGCCCCTTCCCAGCTCCCTCAGCCTCTCCTGGGGCTCCAGCCCCTTCCCAGCTCTGTTCCCTGCCCTGGGCACACTTGTACATTAAGGTAGTTTAATATCTCTCAGATATCTTGCATTAACCAGTGCAGTGAGCTGGGCAGCATTTCAGTTTTTAAATTCCAGTATCCTAGACAGAAGGTAAACAGGAGACAGTTGTGCAGGCAAGACTTCAGTTGACATAAATAAATGTAAAAACTGCTGCCATCTCCAGCTGCAGGAGGCCAGGAGCACAGTTAGAGGAACCAGCCTGGTTTTAGGGAGCCACCCTGGTTTTTGCTTGCACCTTTGGTGGAATACCAGCAGATGAAGAGATGTTTTAGGGCAGGAGGCAGAGTGTGCCATGCTGAGTGCTGAGCCCAAGGAGCTGGCCCTAACCCTGGCTGTCCCTGTCAGGGGCACGGGCTCCCTGGATCAGGAGCTGGAAGAGCACAAAGCTGTTTGCAAAGATTGGGCCCAGTGGAGAGGAGACATTTGGATTTTTTCCTGTTTTGGATCCATGTGTTCTTTTATTAATGATTTTCCATGCTCCCAGTTACTTGTATATGTGGGTTATTTGGACAATTGAGCACTGCTGGTCAGTAAATGAGCTTTGTTCCAGTCCTTACCCATAAATTCTGCAATGTTTATGTCTCTAAACTTTCCTGCAGCCACCCCAGCTGTCTGTTTCCACGGTGCTCTTTGGTTCTCTGAGATGTCCTCAGCTTGCCCCTCAGAATGTGTTTTCCCTCCAAGATGCAGTAATTACCTGGGAAATGGGCTCCAGAGCCCTGACTGTTGTGTGGCTCTGTGGCAATCTGCAGCTCCACAAGCTGTGTCACGCAACTGATGCAATCTGTCAGGCTGTCAGGGATCAGAGCTGTCACCGCGGGTGTCCCCCGGCCTCGGGGACAGCCTCATCCTGCCTGGGTGGCGTCTCAGGCTGCACCAGAGGCAACAAAGAAACAAAGACACCGCCCTAACCTTTCCTTCCTCATTTTTTCCCACTAGATGGCACCTGTAAAAGGCTGTCGGTGCCCCTGCATGTTCTGAGGGCTTCTGCTGCCTTTTAATTGCTTTGTCTTTTGGTCCTGTCCCCTCCTGCACCCGTCTGCTTTGCTGCCTCCACAAAAAGGCTCTTGTCGTAGGTATGCCCTGACACCCAAACACTGTTCCAGAGCTTCCAGCCTCTTTGGTAATTTGTTTTCAAACACAGTAGTCCTGGGAGCCTTAAAGGTTTTAAACTCATGTTGCTAAACCTGTTACTCAAAAGAAAGTCAAGACTTTTTTTACTTTCACTGACTTTACTGCTTGAGAAGAGGCTCATTTGTCTAGAGGGTGTGGTTCACACTCAGATACGTTTTGCGATTTTGTGCACATTGAAATCCTTTCCAAAGGAAGGACAAGCAAACCTCATTATTCACTGCTCTGATTGCTCTCAGCAGCAGCAGCAGCAGTCTGACACAGCAGTTCCTCTCTCTACCCCCACACCCCCCAGTAAGAAAGTGATCTTTTATTGTGCTCCAGCCTGCTCTGGCAGTGGCCATTGCTCATGAGTCTGCAGGGTCCCTGTGGGGCTGGCCTGTGGCTATGGTGCTGGAAAGGGTTAACACAGCATCACTGTGTCCTGCACAGGGTGCTGGAAAGGGTTAACACAGCAGCAATGCATCCTGCACAGGGTGCTGGAAAGGGTTAACACAGCAGGGCTGCAGTGGTGCTGGTAAGGGTTAACACAGCAGCAATGCATCCTGCACAGGGTGCTGGAAAGGGTTAACACAGCAGCAATGCATCCTGCACAGGGTGCTGGTAAGGGTTAACACAGCAGCAATGCATCCTGCACAGGGTGCTGGTAAGGGTTAACACAGCAGGGCTTCCTGTGTCAGTCCCTTTGGGATGTGCCCCATGTCCCCTGCTCAGGGCAGGGTGATCAGTGCCCCATGTCCCCTGTGGCCCTTGGCTCTTGGTGGCTCCAGGCTCTGTCTGTGCCCAGCTCCCAGTGGCTCCAGGCTCTGTCTGTGCCCAGCTCCCGGTGGCTCCAGGCTCTGTTCCTGCCCAGTTCCCAGTGGCTCCAGGCTCTGTCTGTGCCCAGCTGCTGCTGCTCCAGGCTCTGTCCCTGCCCAGCTGCCACACTGACCCTCCCTCCCTCCCTCCCTCCCTTCCTCCTGCCAGGGCCGGTGCCTGTTTGCCAGCGGCAGCCCCTTCGAGCTGGTCACTCTGAGGGATGGGAGGACCTTCAAACCTGGCCAAGGAAACAACGCTTACATCTTCCCAGGTAATGAATGGAACTGTCACCCTTTAATCTCTAAGACTGCTGCACCTTTCTTGGGCTCCCTTGCTGCAGAGGCACAGTCGGTGAGGCAGTGTGCAGAGGTGTTGGCAGCGTTTGAGAGCTTGCAGAAATGAGTGGCTGGATGACAGACGACTGTCTGTCCAGGCTGGTTGTGGGGCACATGCATCCACAGCGAGCAAACCCAGCTGGATGTCACTGAGAAAATAGAAGGCTGCTATTAAAGGGTTTGAGAGCTGCTGCTTGTTTGGAGAGGAAAGGAGAAAAGATGTTAATACGCACTTGGAGTTATGTTAATAACTCTCAGAGTTAATAGTTTTTGAAGTTGTATCTGCACAAGGGGAGTAGAAAAGTAGCACTGAGGATGTTCCTGTGCCTTGCCCTTCCCTCCCTGAGCTGCAAAGCTGCAACCCTTCCAGCAGCCACCTGCTGTGGCTGTGGCTGCACCCATGGGTGGTAGCAGTGCTGTGAGTGTGGAGGGTGTTCCTGCCGAGGCAGGGGGTGGGACACGGTGATCTTCAACCCGAGCCACCCCATGGCTCTGCCAGTGTGTGCAGAAAGCTGCAGGAGGGTTTTCAGGGATAACGCTGGGGCAAGTGGCAGCTCCTTGCAGCAGGCTGCAGTTTAAAGCACACATTTAAAGTGAAGTGTCCCTAACTGGCAGTGATTTCTTGCAGGTGTGGCTCTGGCTGTGATCCTCAGCAGCGTCAGGCACATCAGTGATAAGGTTTTCCTGGAGGCTGCCAAGGTAAGCCTGGGAGCAGAGCAGGCTGTGGCTTCTGACACGACACGGGTGGCTTGATGGGTGTTCCTCTCAAATCCTGGTGAAGCACAGTGGTTTCCTGTTTGGTTTCTGTTGGCTTGTCCCTCCACAACGGGAAAAAAAAATCGTGTTTTGACCAAACAAAATTGTGCCAAGAATCAGGTTCCATTGCGGCTGTGATGAAGTAGGAAATGTGTCCCTGTGTGAGTTACTGTGGCAGCAGGGCTGTCCCCTGCCCTGCCCTGGGTTCTGCAGCTGGCTCTGTGGCCAGGGCTTTCTGTGGCTCTGGGGCAGGGATTCATCCCCCAAAATACCAGAGCTCGTTTTGCTAAATGCTTGCAGTCAGTGTGCTGAATCTCAGTTCCTCAGATCCCGAGTGCCTCACTCCAGTGCTTTGGGAGCACTCTGGTGCTAACAGCACTGCAGCTTGATGCTCTCATGTGTTCTGGCACGTTATTAGTCACATTTGGTAAATAAAGTCACATTAGTAAATAAAAAGTGTTTGTTTCTCTGACTCAGGCATTGGCAGAGCAGTTGACAGATGAAGAGCTTGCACAAGGAAGACTTTATCCTCCACTCTCCAATATCAGGGAAGTTTCTATTTATATTGCTGTCAAGGTGAGTATGAAATATAAAATTGCTCTGCAGTAAAAGTGGTTTATGTGTACATTAACCTGCTGAGTTGCACAGAGTGTGACCCTTGAATATGAGGTGCTTGGGCAACACCCGGTTCTTTATGCCTGCAATAAGAGAAATGTATCAAAATGTTCCCTTTGTTGGATGCTTCAGCTTGGCAGCCACGATGGGCCAAAATCGCTCCCCTCGGACTCCTGAAATTAAATTTAGAGATCCCAGCTAAGGCATGTGGGGATGTAAAGACACTGAGGTGCTGAGGAGAGAAGACAAAGGACTCTGCATGATTCACTGTGAATTAAGCAAAAGCAGTTTATTGTGCTTCTGAACATTGTTTATATTTACTTCTCATCTTGGTCTACACAAGATGAGAATTTGTTTCATTGGTAGCTCTGTTTGTCCATGCATGGTTTGATGGGTAGTTCTGTTTGTCCATGCATTGTTTGGTTGGTAACTGTCCATGCATGGTTTCATTGGTAGCTCTGTTTGTCCATGCATGGTTTGGTTGGTAACTCTGTTTGTCCATGCATCCCTTGGTTGGTAGCTCTGTTTGTCCATGCATTGATTCATTGGTAACTCTGCTTTGTCCATGCATCTGCTTTGCCCATGAGGCAAGCAGGCATCTTTTTATTAATCTAATTGATAGAAGCTGTGAGCATCATTTATTCGGGCTGACACCCCTTTGCCTGTCAGCAGCTTTTTGCCTCTTCTCTCTGCTTGCCAATCACCTTTTCCTGCCCAGGATGCCCCCTCTGTGGTCCAGAGGCCATTCCTTTGCGTTTCCCGGCCGTGCCGCGTGGTGCCATTGGTGCGGTGTGCAGTGTGTGCAATGCCACAGGCTCTGAGCCGTGCTGTTCCCCTCCCCAGGTGATGGAGTTCCTGTACGCCAACAACATGGCCTTCCACTACCCCGAGCCGGCCGACAAGAACCGCTACATCCGCTCCAAGGTGTGGAGCTATGAGTACGAGTCCTTCATGCCAGACGTGTACGACTGGCCCGAGTCCAAGGTGCACTGACCAGCCCCGTGCCGCGCCTCAGGCAGCGCCCCACTCTGCAGGGATCCCCTCCCTCCCTCCCTCCCTCCCTCCTCAGACCAACTCTAATCATGAGCTTTCACTCCTCTAATTTATTTGCGCTCATTTTGTTGCCTTTTTTTTGTTTTTTCCCCCTTACGCCCTGTTTTTCACCTGATTTCTCCCAAGTACCTGATAAACTGTACGGATAACGGCATCTGCCACAGGGATGAGAGAGCCCTCCAAAATTAATTTAAACAATAACACTGTATTTCTAGCTTGGAGCCAGCACCAGACCGAAGAATTCCATTAATGATATTTTAGCTACCTGCATTTGATGATAAACTGTAGCTCTCTCATCGCTGCTGATATCCAGAATTACTTATTTCTGCCTTTAATAATCAGTCTTCTAATTGTCCTAGTGTTGTCACACTGCATTAGCTGTGACATCAAGGGAGACCACTTGTCTAGAAAAAACAAAAGGGCAGTTAAAGACAGCTTAGAGAGTCTGATGGGCCTTGTGTTTTGTTTAATGTTTAAAGATGCCCATATCCAGACATCCTTGTGGCATTGGTTGCTGTTTCCTTGAGGAGCAGCAAGATGTACATGTGTGGGGTCTGCAGCAAAGTTTGCAGCTTTGTTTTCATCACTCCATGAAATCTGTTCTCAGGAAAAATGTGAGCTAGTTCAAATTGTCCTTGGGAAGCCTGAAAATAATACTGATCACTTAATAGCTTTTAAAAACAAAGCCGTGCTGTCATAGAATAAATTTTATTGGGTAGAGGTAGGACCTGAAGTAATTTATGGAAATCTTTTTAAAGATTTTACTAGGAGATTTTAAGCAATGGACTGCAAAATGTTTTACCAAAGGATCTTTACTTAATTTTTTAATTTTTTCAAGTTTCTGTTTTATTTAAGCCAGGCTGTTTTCTCCCTTGTTCTCACAACAAGACTCGTGTGTGATGCTTTATGACACTGCTGACTCGAAAGCTCCAAAGTGGACTCAGCTGGAGGCAGCACTCCATAGGCAGGGCTGGTTCCAGGTGCTGGCAGGGCTGGAGCAGGAATGCTGCCAGGCAGCTGTTCCACCAGTGAGTCTGCTGAATGTTCCCTGAGGCCTCGGTCCCACACACTCTGTCACTGTGAGTCCTGGACCCAAAAGCTGCTGTGCTACAAGCCCTGCACTGATCGCTCCAGCTTTGTGCCCTTACAGCCTGGTTTGTCAGGGTCCTTGTGTGGCAGCAGAAGGTCCCAGCTGAGTTTTTCCTTGCCAGGGTAGTGCTGCGCGTTTGCTGCAGATGCCACAGTGTACACTCCCCAAATTGCCTTGGAGCAAGGCCGTAGGGCCCTGGTCACTGCACAGGGACAGGCAGGGGTGGCCACAGCCTGTGGCTGCCCCATGTGTGCTCCCTGCCCTGAGAACAGCCACCTGCCAGGAGCAGCAACAGAGATACCAGGCTGCTCCAGTTTGCTGCAGCAAGGCAGGAAAAGGGCAGGAGTAAAGAAACACATGGATGTGCCAGCAGTGCTGCACTGGCAGACATCATCCAAAGAGGTAAAGCAGAGCTTGCTCAGGATTTACCCATGGCAAGCACTGCTCCCGTGTCCTCAGCTACACAGGAAAATGCAGTCTCCACAGAACAGGCCAGAACACAGCAGGGGAAATGGTCCCAGCACCCCCTCAGGCACCTACAGCCTGATCTCTGGCTCTAAAATTGTGTTCACACAAAGAACAGTAAACTTTGGGAAGGTGCTGCCTGCGTGTGCAAAGAAGACTGATTATATAAACACAGAAAAGAGTGATGTGGGGAAAAAACTGTGGTGTTCAAGCTGTGGTAAAGTGTTGTGTGGTGGGGTTCAAAGTGCTTCACTGCTGAGTGCAGAGATGCACATGGGCAGGAGCTTGCACTTGCAAGTGAATGTACAAAAGACACCAACACACACACACATAGGATGTTTTTACAAAGAGTGCTTTTTTCATCTATTTTTGCTATGCCTTGTTTGTATCGTATTTAAATTAGTGATCTTACTGAAAAAGAAGTTATTTATTCAATGTATGAATTGTTTTTGCCTTCTGAAAATCCAGCTCTATCTGAAGCCTGTTGTACTGTGCCAGTGGAGTTCTGCATCACTGGATTCTGGAGTGCTGGGAACACACAGCTTCCTCCCTCCTGCCAGCAGCCAGTTAGGCAGATGAGTGACAAAAACACACAAAATGCACCGATCCCATGTCCCTTCAGCCTGATTGTTTGTTCCCAAGGCTTGCAGCTGTTGTCCATAGCCAGTGGCCCAGGAAAAGCTTTGGCTTGGGGAGGCAGCAGGGCCCTGCTTTGGGCAGGAGCGGTCCTGTTCCCAGAGGGAGGGAGATCCCAGAGGGAGATCCATTCCCAGAGGGAGCCCCTGCCCGGTCAGGCTCAGGAGGATGCTGCTCTGAGCAGCCCCTGCCCATCCTGGCCCTGCCTACCTCCCTGCTGTCCCAGGGGGGACTGCTCAGACCTGGCTGGCAGCAGGATTTCCCCGAGCACAAACGCTCCCACACAGGAATTCCGCTGGAAATCCCGCTGCAGAGCCCATCAGGAGCAGGAGCAGCCCCGGCTGTGCTGGAGCTGTGGCTGGCTCTGTCCCTGTCCCAGCTGGGAGGTGCCAGCCAGAGCTGAGCCAGCACGGCCTCCTGGGCGCTGTGTGCCAGGCCCCGAGCATCCCCTGCAGCTTGCACTGTGGACGTGGTGGGGTTTCCCTTCGATGTGCAGCCGTTGTTTCCTGTTGGCAACAGGTAACCTGTCAGCTCACAGAGTTTTAAGTCCGTTTCACTCTCTCTGTCATCTTCTCCAGAATTTTTTTTTCATACATAGGATTTTAGGATACATAGATTCATGTTCAGTTTTCTTTCAGGTACAATTAATCCTTGAACTAATTGCAACTGCTAATCTTGCTGGCTAGTAAGGAACCAGTTTCCTTTTTTCATATTCTACTTAACACGATTTTTTCTGTTTGCTGGTTTATTCAAAATATTTACTGGTCTTTATCTGTACAGAAAATTCTCTTAGACAGTATGCAAAGGGAAACAGGTGTCACCAGGATGCATTTTGTCATGTTACATAGCGTAAGTTAAAAAAATACGTCACCTAAAGGACCACCAGTGTTGTAGCTTGTCACACAGCCCCCGTGACTTGCCCTCCAAATGATTTTGTAAAGGACTGTCTTCCATGTCTCCTTGGGGTATGCAGAACCCTTCTGAGAGGATCAGGAGAGCTTGGCTGAGGTTAGTCTTCCAGGATTTGTCCAATCCTTGCTTCCTTAAAATCAGCAGGAGGAGGACTGAGCCTCTTGGCAGCAACCTGTAGGAGTGTTTAGGGGAGAGTAAAGGTGTCTGATGAAGCACAGCCTTTCTTTATGAAATACCTGTGGTTTTGTTCAAAGGTGTTGCAAAGGTTTGTGTGTTCCTGAAGCCTCTGCCCAGCTGCCAATGTGACGTGTGGAAGGAGACAATTAAAATGTTGTGTCTGATACGTTTTAAACCCCCAGTGTGACCCGTGGCACGAGTTCTCGGTTACATTTATGGACAGTGATGCATCCTGATCTGTTGTGTTTGTTTTCCAAGCTTCAAACCAAGTGACACTTTTTTACCTGCAGAGTGGTGTGTAACAGGTTTCCTGTGGTCGGTGCGTGTCTTCCTCTTGTACTGTTGTTTCCAGCACGCTGTTTTACGGGGATAAAGTAACTCTGTCACACTCCTCTGGTAGTACCTGCCAAGATGAACGATACACCTTTTAGTTTCTCATTAGCAGCCCTCCCCTGCGTGGTGACTGTTCCTGTGGGAGAGTGGGGATCACTATTGTACAGCTCCCACCCAGGTTTCAGTTCAGCTGACTCCAGCCCCGCAGTCCCAGCTGGTTTTGTTTGGCTGCAGAGGGGCACAGCTGAGCTCCTCTGCAGTTCCACAGAGCTGAGCTCCTCTGCAGTTCCACAGAGCTGTCTGCAGCTCTCAGATCAGTGTGAGAGCAGCTGGGCTGGCTGCAGAGGGGCATAGCTGAGCTCCTGTGCAGCTTTCAGATCAGTGTGAGAGCAGCCGGGGCTGGCTGCAGAGGGGCACAGCTGAGCCCTGCTGCCATCCCAGAGAGCTGAGCTCCTGTCCAGCTCTCAGATCAGTGTGAGAGCAGCCGGGGCTGGCTGCAGAGGGGCACAGCTGAGTTCCTCTGCCATCCCAGAGAGCTGAGCTCCTGTCCAGCTCTCAGATCAGTGTGAGAGCAGCCAGGGCTGCAGTCTCACTGGATAAGCCACTGTAATAATTTCTGGATGAGCCACTGTGGTTTCTGCTCTCTGGACGATCCGAGTGCTGCCCCGTTCCGTAACAGCCACGGGTGGCAGGCAGGGACTGGTGTTACACAGGAGGAGGAAATCCAGAGCAAAGCTCTGCTGCACTGGCCTGGCAGCTGGATTTGGGCAAAGCCGCTCAGCTGCCGCTGCTGAAGGCACATCTGACTCGCTGTGTGTGGGCCTGCCTACCCAGCCTGCTCCCGTGGGACGGTCCAGCACGGCTCCGAGCGCTTCCCCGTGCCTCCCGCTCTCTGTGGGGATGGCAGGACTCACCCGGGGCCCCACGGCCATGGCTGCAGCTGGAGGAGCCGGTTCTGTCACCATGTCCTGCAGGTGCTGCAGCAGCCCCAAGCTGGCTGGTGGTGCTCCCAGACTGAGCTCAGCTCTCCACCTGCCATCGGCTTCGGCTCATCCGTTCCTCAGCCAGATCCTTCCTAACAGGAATAAAAATACTCCTAGGACTAAAGAGGCTGCCTCGTCAACAAAACAGCGAAATGACCTGCATTTATTTCTATCTTAAACATATCTACCTTATGGAAATCAATGTCAGCCTGCTGGGGTGCTTGTGAGAACAGTTCCAGCCTGGTCTGTGCAGGGTTGGCTGTGCCTGGGAGGGTCATTGCTCAGCTGAAACTAAAACTGTGTGTAAAATGTGAAGTGGTTGGGGTTTCTTCCTACTTTATAACGTTGTAACTCTATTGAAATGTGTGTTCTAGTCTTCTATTTTCTTAGTAAAATGCATTCCCTTTGCCTAAGTCGTACCTGATGTTTTTTATTCTGAGAAAAAACAAAACAAAACCCAAAAATGCTGGATCTGTTCAGGGCTGGGAAAAGTCCCTTTGCAAAAGGGCTCTGTAAATGCTTGCATGTGATGATCTTTAAGGTCTTTTCCTAGAATCATGCAATCAGAAGATGGTTGGAGTTGGAAGGGAATCTAAACGACCATCCAGTCCACCCCCTGCCATGGCAGGGACACCTTCCCACTGTCCCAGGCTGCTCCAAGCCCCATCCAGCCTGGCCTTGGGCACTGCCAGGGATCCAGGGGCAGCCACAGCTGCTCTGGGCACCCTGGGCCAGGGCCTGCCCACCCTCCCAGCCAGCAATTCCTAATTGCCAAGAGCCCAAAATCTGTCCCTGCCCTCTGGCCC
>WBNQ01054981.1:0-21021 GCA_013401375.1 Spizella passerina | reverse complement strand
TTTTTGTGGCAAATATAAAACTCAAGATCAAAATAAGAGGTGTACAGACACAAGTTCAAGTGCTCACCAGAGTGGGCTCTGCTTTGACTCTAAGCATTACAACTGAGAACTTTCAAACCAACATATTTCAAGTATACTTCATTACTTAATACCAATATAATTCCATACGTGGAAGAAAAGGTAGGAGGGAGGGATGGAGTGGAGTAAAGAGAAACACAGAAGGTAAAGAAGAGCACATATAGCAATCTGTTCTTGACTGAAAGGGGTTGCTTTCAACTCTGCCACTCCTCCCACATGCATTACAGAAACATGTAAGCATCACTCCAGTCCAGCAGTAACACTCATGTATGCTTCCTTTCCTTCCAGCTAATTTCCTCTTTTTTTCCTGAAAGACCTCAGCACTCAGGCAAGATGTATGCCAGTGCAGAGGTGAATTTCTCTTTTCTGACTACATATCATTATGATTAAGATGCTCCAGCACATCACAGTGACCACATTCAGCCATAACCCCTAATGGTGTTACTCCATATTTGTCCTTAATGTTCACATTTTCATCATTCTTCAGAACGTCAAAAATGTCTTTGCATCTCTGTTTTGCATCTTCTTGCATTGTTGACCAATAAGTTTCTCCTTGTAACTTATGGTATTGGGATAAACACCCTTTTCCAGGATAATTTGCACATTTTCCACAAAGCCAGTTTTTGCTGCCAAACTTAGTGCTGTTTTCCATTGCATGTTTTTTATTGCCACATTGATTCATAAGATGCTAGAGGTAAGAAAGTGAAAAAAGATACAACAAAATAAAGCACAAGGCTGTTAACACATACATATATATCAGAAATCCTTAAATGCTAAGTTTTATTAAAAGTATCTGTAATTATGCTCACCTAACCAGTACTGCCAAACACACTGACTACTGAATAGTAATTCTTGCTTTGTCTGTAAGCTTCTGAACAAAATGTTAGAAATGGTCCAATTTATTTGCTATTGTAAACTGATGCAACTTTTCCAAAACCAGAAAATTTGCTGGAATATTTAAACAACACAAGCAAGATGCTCCATGGAGGACTTGATCATACTTCTTTTAGTTAATAGTTCTAGCCTGTTGGTGTCTTCATTATTCTATGTTTCTTTGTTGCTCCCCTTATCTTATGGGATATTTTAACCTTTCCTGCCATCTAAAGTGACTTCAAATACTTGTGTAATTGCTGAACTGCAACTTTGTGCAGTGGAAACCACTCTCTTTGATCAGTTTCCTTCAAAGCATATGTCAGGTTCACAAGCCTTGAAGCCCAGATACTTGACCTTACAAACTTGAACAGATAAATGTGACGCAGTTGAAAAACAATATGTCAAAAGCTCAGATTTGCAATGGGACTATTTTATTTACTTTTAGTGTGTGGTTTTTGTCTTGTTTTTTGTTTATTTGTTTTGTTCTGTTTTCACCCCGGGATACTTTGCTTCATGAATGTTACAATTTTCCTATTGTTCTCACTAGGTGATACAATAAAATGATCTCATATCATTAATTATCTCTTTTAACGTTCCTTAATATGTTAAGTCCCCAAAACAAACCCCAAACACTCACAAATATTGTTTTATCTTTATACTGTGAAAGTACAGTTGATTAAAGAAGAAAAAGGTCTTTGGACTCCCCACACTATTTCTGCAGTCATGAAGTTTAATGGACATTCACATGAGTTTGGTACACAAGGTCAGACAATGGCCAAGCCATTATTTTCAAGGTGTGACAGTCACTGAAACGCCCAGTGGATTAGTAACAGAGTATGTCAAACCTTTTAACTACAGTCATCAACTTAATTCAGTCTGTTCATATCACCAACTGTAACTGTGGCTTATGTGCACTACGCTTTTTCCTCATGATATCACACCAACCAACCATCTTACTAGTAAATTCTCATTATAACTGGAAGGTCAGGAATTTTGCTCTTTACAACAACTTCCAGGTTTTTGAACTATAAAATGCAGTCTTTATATGTTGTGAAACACACAGAAAGAAAAACACTGTAAGTTAATATATACTGTACCTACCTAGGTTTTTCCAAATAAGCTTTGGGTTTTGATAGTTTCTCTGTTTGATTCAATCTTAGTGGCTTATCACATTTGTCCCATTGAATCTTTTTTATTTATTTTTAAACTACTACTTCTACAGTTTGTGCAGTCGTGCTCTTTCTACCACACTGAACACTTATAATCCTTAAAATGTTGCACAAATATTACACAATTATATTAAGTCCCTGTTGTATATTTGTCACGGATCACGGCTCTAGTTATCCGGCAAATAGAGAAGGAACGCTGGAAATGCTCTTTGGAAGAAATCTTCTGAAACTTATGTTCAAGGGGAAGTGTTAATCAACTTTCTCTTCAGACAAGTTTCTACATTGCTCTTGTAAGCACTAAGTCACTCAAAGTACCATAGCCAATATTATAATCCCATCCACAAATACCTTACTAGTTAGTACATTATGATAAAGCTTGCAAGCCAAAATTAAATTAGTAAGGGCTTACATTTAGATTGACTCAGAAACTAAAGTTCTCTTGGATTCTGACTCCCACATAACACAGTTTCTCACCTCTTTCAATGTGTACTGGAGTCATGGCCTGGGTTTTCAACTGCAAGCAAAGAAATTTGAAGGAAGATGTTAAAAGTCTCTATGTTAATTCCATTTTGTCTGATGGAGAAAATATAAAACTTGGGTCTTGAGTGCCATCTCTGAACACAATAAAAAGTAGTCCGAGAATAGTAAAAGAATATTCACAAACACATTTTCATTTGGGGCTTAGAAAAACAGACCTTTGTGTTGTTCATAAAGGACAAGCTCTTCTGATGGTTCTCTACTCTGTCCCTTCCTATTGTGTCCATAGTCAAGGTTTCAGCATAACAGGCCAAAAGAAGATTTAACATGGAAGTCAGACTGAGTAACTGTTCATCACAGTGTGGACACATGCACCACTCTCCCACATCTCTTGTGGGCAATAACTCCATTGACAGGCAGAAGAATTCTGAGGTAAGATTCTTTTATGCATTTTTCCTCTCATTTTCATTAACACTTCTCAAATTCTGATGGCACCTTACAGCTTCTATCATTTAAGTCACAAATACACTCTTGTTACAAACACGCACAAACCTTTCAGGGAGCAAAGATAAAATCTCTCCTAGACTAGCAGTTTCAGAAGTATACATCAATGAACATAACTGCAACCTCAATCTGCCATCAGCTAAAAGGAAAGTACATTTTAGAGCACATTAATATCTCATTGGCAGCCAAGAGGTACTCCTAATGAAACAGTTAATTTATGTGAGATAATTTATTGAAGAAAAATATGTAACATTCATAATCTTATTTCCTCCACAACTGCTTTAAGACAAAAGTTATGTTCCCTTTTTTCACACCTTTCATTGTGAAAACATTCCATTTGAAGATTTTATGCCATTGATAAAACTTTTTTTAATGAATCAGGATCACCCTAGTGAATCCACACGGAGGGACCTTCATGGTCTGAAGGCCTTACTGAAGTTGCTGTCCTTGGGAAAGTTGAGAATTATTATACTCCAGCCCATCATATTTACCCCAGAGCCTGAACCGAAAAGGCTCCTGAAGATTTGCACAGACCTCAGATCAGACCCTCACACTGCAAAATCTCTGAAAAAAAAGGTCAGTTTAGTATATTAAAAAGACATTTTAGCAATGTTCACATATGGTCTACTCCTGCCAGATGACAAATATGATCTCAACATCAGTGTTTCCAGGAAGAATTGAGAATACTAAGATAGCTTTTAGTAATAAAATCCTTTTATTTTCATTAGAATGTATTTCCTTTCTATGACTCCTTTCTCTCCAAAAGATCAGAGAAATAAACCAGCTTAGAGGCCACCCCAGAAAATTTTCTCTAGTTATGCAGTTTCCATACCCAAAACTTTCTCCTGCTTCACTATACTCCCCTGAGTGATTTCACCAGAGGCATCACAAGGCTCTTGAACATGAATTTAACCAGAAAGGGCTCAGATGAGCAGTGTTTCAGAATTGCTGTGTGTACTATTTTCAAATGATCTTATCCCACAAAAATCCATACATTGTAAAATGAGAAAGTTGGCTAGTAGCAAGTAACTGTGACAGGGCAGAGTCAGTGTGAGGCAAAGAGCTCCCCAGAGCTGGACACGCCGCCAAGGGTCTGCAGGCGCTCCTGATTTGCTGTATCACTGCTGGTAATACACCGTGCTGGGCTGACAAGGGCTGGCCAAGCATGGATGTTCTACAGGGATCACAGGGAACAAAACAGCATGGCTGATACACTGAGCAGCAACAGAAACATCGCTGCTCCCTTACGTGATGTGGCAATGAAAAGGCTAAAAAGCTCAGCAGGAAAATCTTCTTCCATTCACCCTTGGCAGCTTCTCAACTGCCAGACCCACACACTACATCACTGGAAACAATTGCAAACCCTTACTCTAAATGAGTTGTAGTTTTTTATATTACAAAGAAGATTTTCCTGAAACAACATTTTGAGTAGCCTGATATTTTTCTGATACTTCTTATATTCTTACCTGAAACACTAGACATTACTCCTTGATGTTCTATTTAGAAAAAAGTTTTTCTCTCTAAATTACTGTTTTCTCATTAGAAAAAATATGAACTATTTGCTAATCATGGAAGCTACATCTTTCCTTGGAAAGAAGTGTATCAAGCATTTATTGTTTTAAACACATAAAGTTACGTGAGAGTGAGCTATTCTAATTTCTTACCCTTAAAATAAACTAGACAATCTTAGCTTTATTCTATAAATAAAAGGCCCTACGGCATGCACAGAGGTTATTCATAGCAATGAAAGAATTACTAGCAATCTAAATTTGGACTCAGTCTCTGAAGTATTACGTTTTTAAACTATTTCTCTGTTAGTTTAATTGGCGAGCACAGCACAGTCTCACCATTTCAACCCATTATCTTGCCAGCGCTACTCTGGGGCCTGAATTTTGAGCAGCCAGGAACAGCGCCCTGCAAGCTGAGGTGTCCTGTGATACTTCTAAAATTAAATATGCAGTTGCTAGATAAATTAAGGTCTGACCTTGTACAACTGTAACATAAGCAGACTCGACCCTCAGGAAAGTATTACACATGACTTCTCTAAAATCTCATCAAATGTAACACGAGGTCTGGGGATATAAGAGTATCTGTGTCCCCATTGGTTAAACTACTCCCATTAAGAAAATTAAGTATTTGCCAATTATTCTCAAGCACTACGTTAACAACAGATGGGAGCATATTTACATAAATCACAACAAATTTGAGAAGGTTCAGCCTTCAACAAGTTGCAGATCCCACCATATAACATCACCATACACTAATCTCTCTCTCTGAGGCTGACATGATGCAAAACTTTATAGAATCAATGACAGACAATTACAGTTCTTATTTAACCAGTTTAGTAACTTGAAGCGGGACAAAGAAGCAGGAAGCATGGCACCACAGACAGCAGTGATGAAAATACAGAATAACTCCAGAGTAAGATCAAGAACAGCAGTACACAGCAAGCTAAACCCAGGCATGGGATGAGGAAGAAGCTGGAAATATCACTGATTCAAAACCAGTCTTGTTCTAGTTTTAACCAATTAGTTATCATTTTTACCATAATGAACAGACTAATAAGGGTACACAACAAACTAAAAAACCCCCAAACTTCCATCTTGTCTTCAATTGTTCTAATGAAAATAAATTTTACAGTGAACTCCTCCATGACATTTGACTCACAAATGTTGTAATTATTTACTTTCAGTTCTTTCATTTTCTTTACATAACCAAGACACCATCAGAATTAGTACATATCCCCATTACAAACATGGAATTGTTTTGATTTTCAGATATTTTTAATAACATTGTGCATCAAGTGCCCGATTCCACTCATACATAATTACTAGAATTATCCATCAAATACATTTCATGCAGAATAAATAAGTTGTGGTTGTATATACACCACATCACATGGCAATTTGAGATATAATACCATGAGATAAACTCATTGGTGAGACAAACATGGGATGGAGAGCTATAGCAAGGCCTTCTTAGGTTACCTACATACTGAATATTAATACACAGGATACTAGTCATAACAGAATCCCCAGTGTAAAACAAATAATAACTGTGAAATGCTATGTGGGTGGGGTTTGTTTGTTTGTTTTCAAAGTCAGTGTTGACTGTACACTGATAATACTGTGTAGGTTTCAGCTTTGTTGTATTTTAAAATAAATCATGAATTTTAATGGGATTTGACCAGTTTGGAGAATTTCCCACAGTACCACTTTGAGATGGGTTTAATGAAGGTTTTCATCAACAAGGCCTATTGTTTTTCACTTTGTTGGGATGTGGCAAGGACTCCTACATGCTTAGGCTGTTTAAAGTCACTCAGAACTACTGCTGGAACGACACTGACTGCGCTCAAAGATGGCCAGGCACAGAACCATTGGTGCTGTGCTCTGTTAGTGTCACCAGGAGACAGATCATCTGGTTGGACCATCAGAGAGAAGGGGAAAATACAGAGTGGTCCAATAAAAAAAAGGCAGGAACTTTTGAGGACTGGCATTTTGGAAAGAAAGAATTTCAGTAGCTAGGAAAGAAATTCCAGCTCTTTCTGATGAAATTGCAAAGAAAACAGGCATGGGGAAACACAAACCCTGCATACTGATACAAACTGTATGAGCCACTGTGCTTTAGTTGCAGATTGAAGTGTTTGTTTTATCAAAGGACTGGCTTCCAGGGAAAAATCAGATATTCTGAGACTCAGCTGGGGGAGTTTGCTTACCAGTTATGAAAAATAGCTCAAGAGCAGGACAAAGGAATTCTAAAGAACGAGTTGTCCAGAATAAGATACAAACTTACAATGTAATTATTACAAAGTATTACTGCGGAAAACTCACACTTAGTTAGCAACTAAGCATAAGACTTATTAGAAGGACAACTGGATCTTCAAATGAACATCATGTTCACCTCAAATAATAACTTAAATTGTCTTTTCATTGCTCTTTTGTCCCACTGTCTCTATCTCAAGGTCCCTAATTAAGTTCCCTGTTGTCTATTTTCTGCCTAGCTCTGTTTTAGGGCGTTTGTTCGCTTTTCCAAGCAATCCCGTGACGGGACTCGCACCGCTCCTACACGGCGATCCCACGGCAGCCCTTGCCCACACCGGCCCCGCGCACGCGCACTGCTGTCACCCCGCCGGCCGCGGCTGCTGCGGCGCATGCGTAGCCCGGCGCCCTCCGCTGCGTCCTCTGCGGGCGCCGCGAGCGCGGCCATGGCGGGGGCGCTGAAGAAGGTGAGGCGCTGCCGAGGGCCCGGGGCCGCGTCCCGCTCCCGTGGCGCCCGGCAGTTCTGGGGAAGGGCAGGGAGTGCCGCAGCCGTGCGGGGAGAGCGGGCGGCCACCCTACGAGGGAAAGGCCGAGGGCAGCGCAGGGCCTGGGTGACCTCCCCGGCAGCCGGGGGCGGCTGGAGCCTGGGGTACCGGAGCTGTGCCGGCAGCTGCTCCGTGCGCATCGGGCACAGCAGCGCCAGGATGGCAAAGGAGGGATTGTCCCGCTCTGCTCTGCACTGAGGCGGCCTCACCTTGAGCATTTGATCGCCGCAGTCTGAGAAAGATACTAAGCTATTAGAGAGCATCCAAAGGAGGGCAACGGAGATGTTGAAGGGCCTGTAGGGGAAGCCCTGTGAGGAGCGGCTGAGGTCATTGGTGTGCTCAGCCTGGAGAAGAGGAGGCTGAGGGGAGACCTCATTGCAGTTACAGCAGTGAGGGGAAGAGGAGGGGCAGACACTGAACTCTATGGTAGCCAGTGACAGAACCCGCGGGAATGGCCCGAAGTTGTGTCAGGGGAGGTTTAGGTTGGATATTAGAAAAAGGCTCTTCACCCAGAGGGTGTTTGGACACTGAACAGGCTCCCCAGGGCAGTGGTCACAGCACCAGCCTGACAGAATTCAGTAAGTGTTTGGACAATGCTCTCAGCGCATGGTGTGACCCCTGGGAATGGTGCTGTGCAGGGCAGGAGTTGGATTGGATGATCCTTGTGGGTCCCTTCCAGCTCAGGATATTTTATGATTCTGATTCTGCTAAGGTGAGCTGCTCCCTCATGGAGCACTGGAACTCAGGGATATGGGAGGAGGTAAGGCTGGTGTCATGGAATGGTCCCTGTCAGCTGTAAATTGAGTCAAAACAAAAGAATTAATGTGGGAATGGATGCTTAGGTGTGTTAAGTATGTTTATGCTCTCTCTGCAGACCACTGGACTTGTAGGATTGGCTGTAGCTGAGAACCCTCATGAGGTATGTAACATGTCTCATTCTGTAGTAATGGAAACTCTCAGTGAGCTCTAAGGTTTTTGTGATGTGTGTGCATGGGTAGGTATGCAGTATATCTTAACCTGGTTCCAGCTTTATGAAATAATTAAAATTGTCCACAGTGATAAAGGTTTAATGCATGTCACTGCAAGTTATTTTACACTTTTTGTGGCCTGCACTGATTTCAAAAGCTCTCTAATGTAAGTATCTTTGTGAACCAATATTTGACTTCTTTCATCAGTAATGCCAAAACAAAGAACTCTTTAAATTCCGTTCTTCAGATATATAATTCCTGCTTCTCAGGCAAAAATATTTTTGCTGCTTTACTGTGCATGCAAGTATTGAAATAACTTACACTAAAGGACTGGCCTAGTCTTAGATGATAGAGACTAGCTATGTGCAGAGCCATGCCAAGGCCCTGGGATGGAATACTTCAGTGGTACTCAGAAACTGCATTAGGGGGTTCTTGTAGCAATATGTGGCTTTCTTTTTACCTCCTCAGGCTCACTAGTGTAAGTATGTTTATCACATCATGCTTATTCAGGAGGCATTAGCTTTGAAAGAACTTCAGTGATTTTTTAAAGTTCTCCACTTTGAAATTTCTTACTGTACAGCAATTCAATTTCAAAAATGCTTTTCACTCCAATACTTAAGAATGGTGTAAAAAAGAATCCTTGAAAAAATAACTACTGTTTGGTAGAAATTATTCTAGCTCAGTCTACAGCCTTGTAAGGCTCCTTCTGGGTAAACTTTGTATGTTTTAGTTTTTTTCAGCAACTTAAAGCTAAGAGTAAAGCACTGGGCAAGGGTTTAGTTGAAGCTCAGATTCTTTGCAATCTTCTTTTTGTTTCCTGTTTTTTCTTCCTTGTACTTCTTTTAGTATTCTGCTTCTATCTCTTATTGTTCCTATGGGATATCCATTACTTGTCAGGTAGATACAATTACCCAGTACGAAAGTGTGAATTTATTCACCACAATGTGTCCTTTATCCCTGCATTTAAATCCAGCAATAAAAGTTTCAGGTTTAATTTAAATCTATTTCTTACCCAGAACTTTGCACCAGCATGAGGAAAAGTGACAAAAACGCCTCCATGATAATCTCTTTGTATCTACTCAGATAAATTTTCAGTATCTGATGGGTTAGATATGAATTTGCCTCTTTTTTTTTAATTTTGCGTCATATCTGTTCAGACTGCAACTTTGTTTTTTCATTTTTTTTCCCCTGGAGGAATGTGACAGCAGGAATTCTTCAGTCCTGATAAATCCCTGCTTTACCCAAGATGGAGTTCAGTGGCTCAGACTTAATTATTAGTTGATCATACAGTTCTGGATTGAATACCATATTTTGTGTATAAGTAGTAGCTTAGTAGGTTTGGTAGGACAAGGAGTTAAATAATTGCAGTTGTGTATTTTAACCGTGCCTTGTGATCACTTCAGCGCCTGCGAATACTGTACACAAAAATCCTTGGTGTCCTGGAGAACATTCCCAGAGATGCAGCTTACAGGAAATACACTGAGCAGATTGTAAATGAGCGATTTGATTTGGTGAAAAAGGTAAGCACAGTGCTAATTCATTAATGCTGCACATTAAAAAAATTCCTAGGATGAGAAAAGTGATTTTTGGAGTGCCTGGGTCTTTCTTAGGTGAACATGTAACTTTCAGGTATCAGTTCAGAAACAGTTGAAGTGTCAAGGTTTGTTTTTGTTATTGACTGGGATATTTTGATGGCATATGAAAAGGAATTGTTAATTTCCTGTTGATGTTTTGTGATAATTAGAAGCAAACTTTATTTTGAAAGATAGAAAAGTGGTAATTTTCACACACTTTCACAAAAAAAAGTTTGTGCCCTTGCCAGTGTAGTGTCTTAGCACAATCCTTACCTTCAATATTTAAGACAACTTTTTGTTACATTAAACTCTGCAATACTGTTATTGTATATTTAAGGTGATAATTGAAAGCTTGCATATAATTCTATAAAAATCTAAGAACAAGACTTTTTTCCAAGATAAAAACTAAAGCCTTTATCTGCTAATACTTCTTTGGAATCAGTAAATAGCCTTCATTCTTTGTATTTATCATTGAGGGTTTGATGTTTGCTTCTCAGTAACAAATGAGTGTGAGATTTCTTTCATAATGTAAAATTATATAAGCCAGCTGATTTGATAGTAGTTCTGAGAAAGACTGGAGTGTGATCTGGTTAAATTATTGTTTTCATGCTTCTCATGGGCTTTCTACTCTCACTAAAACATTTTATTGTTTGTGTTTGAACACACAGGAGTCTGATGTGCAAAAACTACAGGACCAACTGAACTGTGGTCAGATAGAAGAAGTCATTGTACAGGTAAAAGAGGGGAAATTTGTAAGGGAAGGGAAGTGCAAATGTAGCTGTGTTTTTTAGTGCTCCTTGGGCTTTTGTTCAGAAAATTGGAAGTTTTGTGTATCTTCTTTGCTGCAAAACAGTCAAACAGAAGAAAAACCCCTGAAAACAGATTGTCATGTAGTGATGGGATGGCCTTGCTAAAACCTAATAAATTAACAACTGTTTCTTGCATTATGCTTATAGGTATGCATGTATACCTACATTGCTTCTTCCAGAGTCTAAATCAGTGAAAAGGGCTGGAGAGGATTGAATAATACTGGGGTAATCCAAACCAAGTGGAAAATATCATGAAGTTGTCATTGGGAATGTCTCTCTGAACAGAATGTCTGTTTGGGTATTTAGGAGTGATGGGATTTTTTTTTAAAAAACAACCCCCAAAAGCATACAGTTCCTTTGATATTTATAGGTGAAATTTGTGGTAGTCTGTGATCATGATAGATAGCAACATCACTGAGGTAATTAACTGACATAGAGGTAATTTAATATTTTGGCAATTGTATAATATTTAAGACTTTGTGTATGGTGTTTTTTAACAGGCTGAAAATGAGCTGTCCCTGGCAAGAAAAATGATACAGTGGAAACCATGGGAGCCTCTAGTTGAAGAACCTCCTTCTAATCAGTGGAGATGGCCAATATAATTTTCAAAATGGTGTAACCTTTTGAAAGTAAAAAGAAAAAATTAATTATTAACCGATTGTTACTGACAGTTGTCTTTAAATTAAAGCTAATCACTTCATTAAAATATATTTTGTCCACTTAATTTAGCAATCTAAGGGCTGCTGCCAATTTCTTGGAAAAAGGGTTTTAAGAAAATTCTTTCTGGCATTCCTACAACCTTTTGTTTATTTAATTTTTGGCATTTTATATTAACAGGGTACTTGTGTCTTATGCTGAGTTGTTTTTATAATCTGTATTTCTATGTTAAAAATACAAATATTATAGGCCACTTGAAATCAAAATCCAAGTTGTAGAAAAGTATGATGATTTTGTCCCACCTTTGGCTATGTATTTTTGCTACCCTCTGACAGGATCCTAATGGCCATGCAGATGCTGCAGTGAGGGATCTAATGCTTCCCAAAAAGAACAGGATTTTAGGTTTCAGCTGAATCCCTGTCCTGAACTGGTTGACCCTACTGCTCACATAACTAAACACTGGTTCTGGTTTGTGGTAGGTACTGGGAAAATTGGAGATGTGAGAGGAAAAAAGAAGACTGCTACTCAGATTGATGGCAGCAGCAGGTTTCTTGTTAACAGGTAGCTACCATGCTTGGCATAACACTGCAGCACAAACCTTGGCATTGGGATCTTCAGGAGCCATTGTGTAGGCTTGTGTTGGTCTATTGTTGGTTCACATCTTGAGTGTTACGTGTTGCAGGAAATGAGGTGACATCAGGCTGGCTGCCAGTCACCAGCTGGGTCCCACAGGGCTGTATCTCAGGCTGAGTGCTCTTGGTGTGTTCATTAACAACTTAGATGCGGGACAGGAAGGGATTCACAGTAAATTTGCTGATGACACTACTTTGGGAGGAGCTGTTGGATCCCTCAGAGGCAGAGACCTCAACAGATTACAGAGATGGGCCATCACTATAGGAAGTTAAAGAGACAAGTGCTGGATTCTGCACTGGGATGGGGCAACCCTGGAGGTAGCAACAGACTGAGGTACTGGAAAGCAACATTCCTGAGGTACAGGAATGAGATACTGGAAAGCAGTGCTGCAGAAAGAGACTTGGAGTCCTGGTCAATGGCAAGTTGAATGTGAGTCTGCAGTGCCCTGGCAGCCAGGAGGGCCAGCCCTGTGCTGGGGTGTATCAGGTACAGCATCACCAGCTGGGCAAGGGAGGGGATTGTCCTGCTCTGCTCTGCACTGCTCTGCTCTGCTCTAGGGCAGCCTCAGCTCGAGTGCTGGGGCAGTTTTGGGCACCACAAGAAAGATGAAGAGCATTTAGAGAGTGTCCAAAGGGGGGCAAGGAAGCTGGTGAAGGGCCCTGAGGGGCAGCCATATGAGGAGTGGCTGAGGTCAGTGGACAGGCTGTCACCTGTTTAGTCTGGAGCAGAGGAGACTGAGGGAAGACCTCATTGTGGTCTTCAACATTCTCACAAGGGGAAGGTGGAAGAGCAGGGACTCATCTCTGGTGAGCAGTGACAGGACCCAAGGGAACAGCATGAAGCTGTATCACGAGGAGTCTGGGTTTGCTATTAGAAAATGTTTTTCAACTACAGGATGGTTGAGCACTGAGATTAGCTCAGTTGTTAAAGTGTGGGGCTAATCACACCAGGGTGTGGGTTCAGTCCCTGGATGGTTCATTTAAGAGCTGGACTTGATGGTCCCTTGCAGGCCCCTTCCAACTCAGAATATTCTGTGATCTGGGAACTCAGGATATTCTGTGATTCTTTTGAAAGCTTGTGTTTAGAGAGTTAATCTTTTAAATCCTGAATAAAATATCCAAACTAGATCTAAGGGTCCTGTGCAAGTTTGCCTTTACTGATGTTTTTTTCAAGACCATTAGCAACATTCCTGCAAGTTTAAAGACAGGAATATAGCTGTATTACAAAAATCTGCAGTTTAATAAGCATTTGTTTATGCACTAGTTACATTATCCATCATACTTGGTCATAGCTATTTTTTCATAGTCTTTAGGCTTATAAATTTACTTGTGACATGATTATTATAAATGGATTCATTACAAATGTATATTTTATGCAATGGTATTTGAGGGTAGGTCAATAGAAGAGAAAACCAGTATTCCCAAGGTATTCCCTCCAGAAACTATTTTCACTGCATTCTTTAGCATTGGGTTTTCCCCCCAGCTATCATTACTATAATTACATAAATATTTTAAATTTTGAAAAATTAAGAAGTGAAAAATACTTAGTTTTATTGTTTGGTTTTGAAGGATTTTTCAGTCTTGACCAAGATAGAAGCTGGTCTTTTCCTAAGTAAAACCACTAGATGGCATTCCAGAAGAGGACTTTGCTAAAGTCAACAAACACAATTTTAACATGAGAAATAGTAAGGGATTACAGACTTGAATGAGGGCCAATGCTGTCACATGAGTAATGAAAATTAATGGATTTCGGTAATAAGTATTGAGTTGACCTGAGAGGAATCAAAATAAATCAAAAAAAAAGAAACCACAACAAAGTCTAGTATAGTGGCATGAAATACTGGGGGGGGGGGGATGGAAAGTTTCCAGAATATGGTAGCAAATATTGGAATTCTTTCTACTCTTCCATAACTGAGACATTTGCTGAACTTGTTCAATTATTTTCTCTACTTCTAAAGATGTATTTATCATGTGATTTAAAACAGCTCTCCTCTAAGTTCATTAATTGTGCTCTGGGGGAGAGGAAGTTTTTTTCATGGCCCACTGCTGCTGAAATTTGATATATAGCCTTTTAAAACTGAGTTTCACAAATAAAAACATACTCTCATCTTCCTTTCATAAATGCACATCTGTGTCCTCCATACAGGTCCTAATTTATTCTGAGAGGAATATGCTAGCAAGGTATAATTTGAAGGCTAACTAATTATGTTGCTTGATTTTTCTTCTTTAATTGTTGGAAATACATGATGATGCAAAGAATTTGATAATCTGTTTTAATCAAATTTATAATCTATAGTAAGTTAAATTGCTGCAAGCTGTAGAGTTAATAAAGTTTAGATCTTTAAAACACTGAGATCATCTGATTGAAGTCATGTCAATAAAAAAGAGGTTTATCTGCGAGGATGGGACCTAGCAGAGACAGAGCCTTTTACACCAGAAAAACAACCTTCCCATCATGACAGCAGAGCAAGTACTGAGGTTTTTGTAATTCCTAGCCTGCCATCTGTGCTGCTTAACTTATCCCAAGTGGCTGTGTTCTGAACCTGAAACCAAAACCAATAGGAGATGAGTGAAAGCTGCTTTTTATTATTTTAATATTCAAAGCTTATATGCTATTTCATTAGGGAAAAAATGAAAAATCATTGCAACTTGAATGTTGAATGTTTAATCAACTATATAACAGTGACAAAGTGACACAAACGACAGTATCTTTCTACAGGATTAATGGTGATCCTATTCTGGGAGTTCAAACAAGGTTTTTCACAAAACAGCATTAGTAGTTTGGGAAATTAGTAGTAATGGGAAATTTCTGTCCTTTAGATGCGGAGTAGGCCCACGTTCAAGTGCCAAACAATGTCTGGGAAACATGGTAACAATGATCATGGCATACAATTATTGAGTATCCATTTGAATTCAATGACTGCTGAAAGGCTTTTTTCAGGATTCTCTTGGAATTGCAACACAGAACGGTGTATTTCACATCTGAAGGTTCTGTGATGTGACCGTCCACTTGTTTATCTTGTAGCATGCTGAAAACATTTGCAGAAGTAGTGTCAGGAATGGCACCTCAAACACCAGGAAATCCAATTTCGTATGCTTTTCATTGTGATTTGCAAGTCTTTAATTTCCAGTTGCCAGCCCCAGTCCTCACGCCACGGACCCTCCAGGAGAGCAGCACGATGAGGCACAAGCCATGTCACGGGTAGGCACTGCCACACAGCTCGGAAGGGACCGTGAGTGGCACGAAGGCTGCCAACACTCACACACAACACCCCTTCTCGATATCCAAGAGTTCTGGGGCTTTAGTACAACTTCTGCTATTACCCACAGAATAAGGATATAAGGAAGAACGGTGTTTTCATACATTGCTGCCGCTATGGGCTGGTACGAGCTCTCATCGCTGCTCAGGGTCACAGCGCGGGCACGGCCCCTGCGGGTGTGACTGCACTGGGCCCGCTCCAGGCCAGCACGGGTTCGTGCAGGGGTTGTGGCTGGAGGGAAGCAGGGCACTTGCTCGTCCTTTCGCACCGCCTCCCTTTCCTCTTTTCTCGACCCGGCTGGTTCCCGGGGCGTTCTCAGTCCGCCCGGCCCGGCCCGACCCCGCTCCCCAGTGCGCACGCTCCTGCTCCCCAGGCCGGTTGCCGTGGCTACCGCGCCGCCGCCGGGCCGAGCAGCGCCTGCCCGGAGCGCCGGGCCGGGAGGTGCCGGGACAGGGACCGGGACCGGGACAGGGACAGGGGCGGGAGGGTGGGTGCGGGGGTCCCAGCCGTGCCCCGAGCGGCGGCCGACCCCCGGTCCCGGTGCGCACTGTGCCGGGGGCCCGCCCGCCCGAGCGGTTTGGCGTCCCCGGGCTGCCGCCGGGACCTGCGTCCCGGATCCTGCGGGTTTGGTTGTGGTTCTATGCTGAGGAATTTGGGCTTAGGACTCTTCCAGCCCGTATAATTTCGGTGGCAACTCGGAAAACCGTAAAGGTGTGCTGTCTATAGGTAATGACCCCTTGGACCATCTTGTTCTGTAGGCAGAGAACGAGAGGTAAAAAGAACTGTGCCGGCTACCTGCCTTGGAATGTTACTTTTGGTAAACACCAGCCACCAGCTTTCTCTTTGGTGGAAGCAAAGATTTCATGCTGTTCTCAATAGGCCTTTTGGGATTAGATACAGGAAAAGCTTTTCAGGACATCATTCTGGTAGTAGAAATGTGCCAGTATGCAATTTATAATAGATCCTGTGATTATTCTTACAGGAAGGTTAAAAGCATGCAAGTGATGCTTTAGGAAATGGAAGGTGCATCAGATGGCTTTGAAGATGTTGCATCAGAAGGATCAGGTGCAGAGCAATCACCTGCACCCTCACAAGGAAAAGCAGTCGGAGAGGATGGGGACCCAGCAGAAAAGCCTCTGCTCCCTGAACCTGCAGGCACTGCACAATCAGAGAGGGGCTTGAACCAGCCGTCTCCTTCTCAAAATTCAGTACTACCAGAGAGTACAGAAAAGGGGACAATGACAGGTAAAGAAGTAGTTAAAATGTTGGGTATTAATGGTTTAAAGAGATATTTTTTCTTCAACTTGGTTATAGCTTCTTGCACTCCCACACACCCTCATTCTGTTTATGCTTGCTGAGATTTGGTCCTGCAGTAACTTTTTAAATTCTCATTTGAAACATAGTCCAAAGGTAAGAAATGTATTCTTTATCTCAAACTGTAGAAGTCATTTCTAGATGGCATTTTATAGAATGATCCTTATTTCCAGAAATGTATATGCGTAAGTATACGTATTTTGTATATGCATTTAAATTACCAGTCTAGCCAACATTATAGAAATCACCTTACTATTTTACCTTTCTTAGATTTCCCTGTAAACTGCCTGCCACCCTTCTTTATCCATGTATTTCTCCTGCAGTCTCCCAAATCCTCCATCATTTCCTACACCTGTTCTTCAGTATTCTGGATGTCTTCAGTCACTTCCTAATACATGACCCCATTTTCTTGGTTCTTCAGAGCAGAACACAGGATATCCTGTTCAGCAGCTGAGCACAGTGAATAACAATTCCCCGTATGGACTTGCTGACTACTTTCCTCTTGGCTAGGTTGCATTCAGCTGCTCTCATTCTGAGAAGCTGGCTAGGAATATCTTTATGTGGTGGCAGTATTACATTAGATACCACCTTTAAAATTGTATGATAATACTGTTTCAGCTTTCAAATAGACTGTCTTTTAGCTGAAAAAACGATGGTTATGCTGTGTTGCAGTGTTACAATAAAATCATCCTGGGCTAAAGTTGAAATAGTTATTTGTTTGTTTTGAGAAGCTTCTCAGGAATGAATTTTGGTTTTATTTTTAGTAAGCATGATTCAGGATAATGGAACATCTAGGAAGACTTGGCCTAATTTTGAGAATCAGGAATGTTTCCCTGGAGAAGTCATTCAACAGGATTACCACATGCCTGATGTCTTAACTGTCAGAGTAGAAACAGGTAAATGCTGCTTTTGCACGTTTGTCAATACATATGTAAATATGATCTAATCTAGATGTGTTACTGAAATAAGCAATATTTATATTTTGGAACTTCCATTTTAACAGGTTCAGATTCATTTCAAGAAGTAGTTGTAAAAGTTGAAAGACCTACCTATAATAAACCTTTTCTGGGTGGATTTAGGAATGTGTCAACAGGAGTGGAATTTCATCATGCAGGATCACAAACAAAACCCAAAAAACGACCTGACAAAGGAATTCAGTTATTTTGTAGGGGAACACAGGTAAAGGCTTTGTAATGTTCCTTTAGAATGTTGTTTTTATCAAATGGAATAGAATGCTGGCACTATTTCTGATAGGAAAGAGGAAATAAATCTGAGATAAATGTGCAAGTGAAAGTATTTATTAGATAAATATAATTATTCTTGTGATTTTTATTGCAAATAGCTAATTTTGCCACTTACTGTAATGAGGAAAAAAATCTCTGTGTATTTTCTTCTAATCTGACATGCATTTTTTTCCCCAGACGGCCGTGGAAAAAAATACCCAACAACAAACAAGAAATACAACATCAACACAGATGACTAAAACTGGCCTTTATGTATCAAACATGACTGACAAACTAATAACTCCTGGAAAGTATTTTACAGCAGAGGAATACCATAAACGTAGACTTGAAGCAGTAAGCCCTTATCTGTTTGAAACTATCTGGAAAATAATGAATTGTGAAGGTTATCTGAATATTTAATAAGTGTTCAGAGTGTTCAAAGACGGAATTTAAAAGTGAACTGTAAAATGTCTTCTTATGCTTATCTTTTGTAATCTTTCAGATACAGGGGAAGTGCGTGTTTGCTCTGGGGTTTCAGTGACATTTGATACCTTGCAATCTCTTAAATATTAAGAATTCTGAAATTATTGTTTTCTGTCTCACAGTGACAGTTATGTTCCCATGTAGAGCATTAAGGATTAAAACAGGCTTGTTCTTACAAAATTCTCATGATCTCTTTGGAATAACCTAAGATACATGCTTAATGTATGGCCTGAAATAAATGCAGTATTGGGTTAGGATTTAGGAGATCTGCATTCAAGCTTTTGAGTTTTGAGAACAATCTATTGTTCCTTGTCTGGTTGGGGTTTTTTTGTCAGACTTAGTAGGTTACCGTTTGCAAGCTGATCCATTTTGGATTCTGTTCAAGCTCCCTGCTTTGATACTAAAGTAGAAATGGGCTCTTCAAACACAGGCAGTGGGTCTGTGGGGTTTTCTGGTGCACTGAGTTGCCTCATGAAGACAATTCAGATTACAGATTCTGCATATTCATTGTGCAGAGGATGCCATTTAGGCCTTCCACTCTGCTTTTTGGAAACCATGTGTTCTGTGACTGCACATCTAATGAAAGTCTGCCCTAAATTGTGTTAGATGAGGCATTGCTTTGTAAATGCTCTAGTTATTAATTTGATTGCTGAAAATAGACAGTCTGAATCCAACTGAATGGAGAAACAGTTGATTCCCCAAATGTCTAAGTAGAATAATTGTATTGGTAATTGTATTGACAGGGTTGGCAAGGTCTTTGAAGTTTTCTGGGCAGAAATTTTGTTGTAAATGTGGTGGTGTTCGCAGGGGTCCCAGGATGAGAGAAGAGACGAGAATGTTGACTCCATGTTTCAGAAGGCTGATTTATTATTCTATGATATATATTATATTAAAAGAAAATGATATCTTAAAACTACAGAAACGAATGGAAAAAAGGATTTCATCAGAAGACTTCAAAGGAATAAAAAGGAATGGAATGATAATAAAATCTTGTGACTGACCAGAGAGTCCAAGACAGCTTGACTGTGATTGGCCATTAATTAGAAACAACCACATGAGACCAATCACACATGCACCTGTTGCATTCCACAGCACCAGATTATATTGTTTACATTTCATTTCTGAGGCCTCTCAGCTTCTCAGAAGAGAAGATCCTAATGAAAGGACTTTTCATAAAATATGTCTGTAACAGTAAGAACTTAAGTCGCTCAGCTGTAGCTGATGGCAATGTGCATCTTGTAGAAGTGGAACCCAAGTAGGGAGTAATTTCCTCAGGACTACCAATATGTTTTACTGTGGTCTTTGGTGACCATTATGGAAATCTGTAATGTGTCTATAGGTAATTGATAGTGCACAGTAGAGAGATGTCAGCTTGGTGTTCATTCACATTGATGGATTTGCCCAGTGCAGTATAGATCCATATTGAAATACTGTTTGAAGACATATTCAAGAGAAGTTTTAGATTAAGATATTACCAGAGACAGTGTGACTGTATTAGTATGATTTTGTGCTTGATAGCTTTTGATGCTGAACAGTGATTGGTACCTCAAGGCATTGATCTGACTGAACTGTTTGTAGTGCAAGTGCTAACTCAGCCAGCAGAAACTGAGGCTTGTGCAGTATCCTCCCTTCCCCAGTCCTCAATAGCCACAGCTTGGCAAGGTCGATGATTTAATTTTCTCTTTTCATTTCTGTCATAACAGCATTAGTAATTTCACTTTCATTGTTTGTTCACAAATAAAATGTAGTTGATGTTGTATCTATGTGTTGATTTTTGTAACTAGAAATTTAAAAGAAATTTTGCAAATGTGTCTACATTTCCACTCTGTAAATTGGCAGTAAGATAAGGAAAAGAATAAAAACAGTGCATGGCAAAATGCATTTTTAAGGGGAGGTTTAAAAAAGAAAAATGGAGATTTAAATGTAGTATATATTTTAATTTGATTATTTGAACCTATTTTATCGACTGTACTCACTGGTTAAATTCCTGCAGTTACCTAACTGAGTAATCATACTAGTGCCTAAACTAATAGTACATGACTGATTTTGTAATATTTAAATTAGTTTCAGTACAAGAAAAATCTTAGAAAATGTAGTTAGGGAGCTGGAGAAAAGAAGAGTTAAGAAACAATACTACACTTCAAAATACTATGTTGTTTCATTTTAAATTCATGATTCTTTGGTATTGTATCACATATAGGTAATAGTAATACAGAAGTATTTCCGTCGTTGGCATGCTGCATATTTAGTACAAAATCTGAAGGAGCAAAGGAGGTTAAGGCTGGCACAGGAGGCACAAGAAGAATTACAGAAAAAATGGGAGAAAGAACAAAAATTGATTAGAGAGTATGAGAAAAAACTGAACCCTAAAACAAGAGAAGACTTTGAGCTACTCTACCATGACTTGGAATGTAAGTTTTCTTAAAGGGATATCCTTAAAGCAACAAAACAGTACAGTTTGTTTAAAACAAACTTAGGGTTTTTACATGTTTTTATAGATTTTTTTTTTCTGCTTGACAGTGGAATCTTTTTCATTGTAAAATAATTATTTTACTTTCATGTATTACTAAAAAACAGGAAGAAGACCTTGATGCTCTGTAAGCACTGCTCAGCAATAACCAAACATCCCTGTGCTATCAACATCCAGCACCTTACAAGCTGCTGTGACTAAAAATTAACTCTATTGCAGCCAAAACC
>WBNQ01054979.1:4462-18814 GCA_013401375.1 Spizella passerina | reverse complement strand
AAGATGGATGACAAGAAGAGAGAAGAAGGACAAAACATGCCCTAATTTCTCCATCTTGTCTCCTAAACCCCTCCCGTACCAAAATCCCAAAACCTGTGTTTTCACCCTATGAATAATCAATCCCTTCACCACTTATCCCCAAGTGATCCTCTCATCCTCATACAGGTGGCACATCCCGTGCAGGGTCAAAGTCCAACCACCAAGCACTTCTGGCAACATTCCAGGATTTCCGAACCCCCCAAGGGTTGTCTCGGCGACTCTGGACATCAGGAGTGAAGTGCTGAGTTCCCACACTGTAGTTCCTATGTATCCAACAAGCATATATAAAAATAACACAAATATTGGGTAAAATATATTCTAATATACTTTAAAATATACTTTACTGATCTTCCCTAAGTCATAGATATGGGATAAATAGCTCATGGGGAAGTCAGTGATAGATTTTTTTCCCTGTGAAAGCGAGAATTATGCCCACAATACAAACATAATCTTACCAAATGAAATAGTTTTTTCCTGCATCCTGATGAAAAATTGAAGTTTCTGGTATAAAATAGGTTATCGGAACACTGTCTGAGAACTTAGAACTCCCTGTGAGTTCTAAGATCTCAGACATGGATCCCTCCCTCCTCTCACTGTCTGAGAACTGAGAACATAAACATAAATTCCTTTGTTTTAAAATAGCCCAAAGAGTTTCTTAACATGAATATGCTTTCCATTAGAAACTATAGAGAATTTCATAAAGTCGAGTTTTTTGTTCAGACTTACAGCACATTTAGGCAGCAGTGGACATTGCTGCAAGAAACCCATAGATTTATCAGATGCTTTCTGTTTGAAATTAGAAGTAAGATACTGTAGAATGCTGAGCAGATAAACAAAATATGAGCATTCATGTTTTAATAACCCAAATGAGAAACTAGGACTTTAACTATCCACTGGTAATCAAGACTATAAGGAAGACATGATCATTGACAAAAATATTTGTGGAGAACTGTATTTTGATTTAATTATACAATGATATTATTATCATATAAAAAAAATCTTACAAAATCTTACAGCTTTCCACAGGAGACACAAAGGCAATATATGCTAATTTGAAGAAAATTTGCTGCTTAAAAAATGTACAATTACTAGCATGTAACAACATAATTCTTATTCTAGATGTTAGAGGTCAGTGATACTTTCCCAAACATTAGTTACTTAAGACATTGACATGGCATTTAAAGATTCTCATCTAGAAGGAGCTAATACATATGAAAAGTGCTAATACAGAAACAAGAGTAAACATTTAATTTAGTGAGGTTTTTTATGCGTTCATAGAACATCATTTGCCTGGAATTTCAGTATTATGGTAATAGAAAACATTTCAAAGCTAACTTGTCTTCATTTCTATGCCTTGCAAACTTCTCCCTCTTTTCTGTTTCTTCTCCTCTCCTCAGTATACTTTGTCTTCAATTTAAAGCAGCCATCTGCTAAAATTAGTGTTTCTATTACTTAATTATGCAGCATTTGACTATATTTCTATCATTACACTGTCTTCCATTAAGTGTTATGTTTGTGGCTAATGACATCTTTTTCTTATGTGTCGACAGCTCATTTTGTCAGATTTATTGTGCAGTACCTCAGTATCTTACTAATAATGTATCTACCACTAAGATTAATAATTCTTATACAAAGCTGTTCACAGAAGCATAGATAAATGCCAGTGTCCATAATAGCAAACTTGTAGTTACAGAATCATCTTAATTATACTTAGCTTCATTAAACTAGCTGTGAATAAATTACAAATTCAGGGTGCATCTGAGTTAAAATATGGCATGAAATTTATATTCTATCGCGACATGCTCAGTTTTTACAAAGATCATACACTGAACTGTTCCCCTGAAAGCAGTAGTAGAAAAATGAAAATATTTTTGTGGAAGTTCTGCAAATTTTCTCATCTGCAACATAAATAAGTCCTTTGATAAAAGCCCCTTTTTTACAGTAAATAAATAATATCTATGTCTCATGTGCAGTTATGTGTCTCTTCCCTGAACATATTCAAGCATTTCTATAATTTTTAATGCATTTGAAATGATGGCACATCTGTGTAGTGAAGTACTGGTGTGGTGTGGGATTTTTCTTTCCCTTTCCTTTCCCTTTCCTTTCCCTTTCTTGAAAGCTTGTAGAAGTGAATGATCCTTGGGCTACAGAACATCTGAGCCTTAGCCTGGTACCAATATCCAGGATGGAAACCTGAATTGTGTTAAGATAGAGATGGATGTTTTACACAAGAATTTCATGAGAAGTGACAGCCAGCTGGTATCTGCACATTCCCTAAGTATTCATTTTTCAGCTGTCTTTAGATGGTTAATACAGAAGTTCTGAGTATTTAACGCAATATCATCTCTCATGCCTCACTAGACACCATGGGGATGTATCTTCCATGTAGGATACATGGCCTAGGAGTTGTCTGCTATTTTAATTTAGTCCAAAGAACACAACTTGGCTTGTCTTCCTTCAAATTCAAATATGACAAGGGAAATTTTCCTTTTTCTTTTTTTTTAACAGTGTATTGGTCAGAGACCTGGCCAGGCAGTAGGAGATCCAGGTTTAATTTCCAGCTTGCACAAGGAACACATCGTGTTATTTCCCAGGAAAGACACTTACCTTACAGATGATTCAGCCCTTCTGAGACTATGTAACTAGGCAGAAGAGAGTGAAAAAAAAAATTAATTAGGCCAGAGAGAGGAAAAAAATGTTCATGGTGCTTTAGAGGGCATGCAAAATGAATCCATGGGATGAATATGAAGAAAGACTTGCATGCAACTTTTACTGTGTGAAGGAACTATATATATACAATCTGAAATTAAAAACTGCTGGAGAATGGAGATGGTGAAAATTTTAAGAAATTTTCTCCCTGCTATTCTAAACTGTCCTATGCTTGTGCTCTTCCAGTTGTATTAGTAGCACATAGTTTTAGTAGACAATGATGTCCACAGGGAACAAAAAAAAAGTTGTCTCTGACTTCTGTGTTATCAGTTGCAAATTTACCTTTCTGGATGTATGGAAACATATCCACTTACCATTATGGTTCTGGAGAAAATTACCCACTTCAAAGTAGTAAAAAATTTACAAAGGGCTTATAAAGATGAAAGTAGTGGACTTGAAAGAAAAAGATGCTTAATGTACTATACTGTCATCAGTTTGAAATCATTCTCCTTCCCTTTTCTATCTAGATTATAAGCTTATTTTCCAACATGGTCAGTCTCAGGAATGTTCTCATCCTGTGCAGGAGAGAGTCCTTCATAAGAGCGATGTTAGCTTTTATATCAATTCTTTTTCTTGGATAAAATGCCTTTAAATTCCAGTTTTCTATGTAGATTATTAATTCCTGAGGTGGCACCGATGCTCTCACTCCCACATTATCTACCCTCAACTCTTTGAATATTAGTAGTACTTTGTCAGACCAGACACTCTCTTCTGCTTGGTGGTTTTTGACAAACCTAACAGTTAGAGCTGAGAACAGGGAGTTTTTTGTACCGGCTCCTTCCAAGTGAGATGGCACATAAACATCTGAATGAATCTCTTCTATGGAAATAGAGAGCTTTTTTCTTTTTATTTTTTTTCCCAGTCTTTAATTTTTTCACTCTTATTTATACAAATCATGTATGGAAGGAATGCATGCAGGTCCAATCACTAGCTGAAGCTTGTGATTGGAAAGGATAGTAAGTGGTTTTGCTGCATATGGTTCTTGGCTTCCAGTACATCTTTTAGACATACAGCAGCAGTGAATTTATCTTCTGGAACTGGAAGGAAAAAAACATAGGGACAGTCTTTCCTCTGTTGCTAGTGATTTGAAACTCAGCTATCACAGTCACTGTGATCAAGACAGACCCCTTTGCCTATGTGTCTCTCTCTCTTACAAATAACAAATCTAGGGGGGCATATTTCCTAGCTGGCTCCCTTAGTACTTGCACCAAGAAGTTCAACGTGCTTCAGAGATTCCCTGCACCTGTTTACGTTCCATGTTTGAGAGTCTCAGGGAATATTGTATATTGGCCTGGAAGTTAAAATTAGCCCTAAGGATAAGGGCAGGGGATATAGAGGTATCTCTTAGTTCCTTGTAAAATAATTCATCAGTGTCATAACCCTGGCTGGGTGGTTGTTAGTTGACTCCTACACAACATTTACTTTATTTGTTTTTTCCTTCCTCCTTACCCAGATTGTCTCATCTGTGTCATCACCAGCTGCAAGCAGCATACAATTCCTCACACACAGCATCACCCTTCAGCATTTCCCACCCTGTCTATCCCTCTTGAAGGGCCCATATCCATCCACCACAGTACCCTAAGCAAAGCACTTGTCCCAAAAGGATGTGCTTATACCCATAATGTCACAACTCTGTGACAGGGCCAAAGCTTCAAGCTCTTCTTGTTTATCACTCACGCTGTGTGCATTAGTGTAGAGATATTTCAAATGTGCTCCAGTGCACTCAGCAGAACACTGCAGCAGGCTAGAACATCATCCCTCAAACATTGCTGTTGATGCCCCATGACTTAACTCTAGGTGAGTGAGCCTGTGAGCCTGGTTTTATCCCTTTCCCCATTCAAAACTATATGATGTATTACAAAAGCTCCTTTTTTGATCCCTTCTAACTTGTGTGTGAAGATACTTTCTCTCCTCTGAGAAAGGTGCATCCTATCTTTTGCACAAAGAAATAGTGTTGTGTACACTGGCCCATGACCAAAAACTCCTAAATTTTGCCAATGACACCAGGGATGGAACATGGTATAGATAGCTGTGTCTGCCTGTTTCTTCCCTTATCATTTCCTGCAGCTTCAATGATAGAGGAGAATACTACTTGTACTCCTGACCCCTTAATGGGTTATTCCAAGGCCCTGACATCTCTCTTGATTGTTCTTGGACTTCTTATTGCAACTCCCTGAAAAATCAATAATGGATCATCTGAAGGTCATAGCAGGCGAGGAACTTTTCTCATCACTCATTTAGCTCAGGCCCCAGAGAGGCAGCAGACTCCCCTTAGAAGTGGGTCTAATTGGCACATTGGGCCTCCTGTGTCCCTCAGAAAAGTCTCCTATGACAATGACCCATCTTTTTTACTGTATGAACGTGGTTTTGATGTGGGCTATAAGGCTGACATAACCCCAATGACACTTCCAAGCCAGATGAACCACCATTCTTGTAATTGTTTGGCTCCACTTCCAGAGCCTTGTACCTGTTATACAAGGATGCCTGGAAGGGCAGGAGAGTCATGGAGGAGGTGTAACTGCTGAGCCAAGCGGGAACATCTCCATTCCTCTCCTCCATTAAGGCACCATGTTCTGTCACATACAGAGAGGATCAGGAATCCTCCACATCATGTCAACCCAACAGGTTTGTCCCAGGGAAGGTAGAGTGTGATTCCAGTATTCTGTCACTCTTTTGGATTCCCTGGTACTCCTGAACCTACTCATCTCCTCCTGGAGCTCTGTCCCTAACCAGAGGAGTTCTTGTATCTGGGCACACTTCCCACAGGGATACTCATGTCTTCTGGCTGGTCCTGGTGTAAGAGCAGGGCTCACCCTGCAGCTGGTAATGAGATGCCTGCAAAACTGCATCAGTTGTGGTGGGTGCCGAGCTTAGAGAGGCCATAGAATCTGCCAGGTGGTTACCACTGCTCCCTGCTAAACCTGACACATTCAGCACCCTTCCTGCACTCCCCTCTGCCCTGTCAGCAACATCCTGCCCTGGCCACCGCTGATCCATCCCCTAGGGGCATCTTTTGTATTTAGGGGCACGGTCTCCCATCATTGCTCCTGGTCCTGCCCTTGTCTTGTCAGCTGCCACGATGGGAGCTGCAGGCTGCTGGCATCTGTCCACTCCGCTGAGGTTTTCCTGGTTCAGGAAAAACCCCAGTGCATTCTGCTAGAGTGTTCTGCTCTGACCTGTGCTGGCACCAAAGCAGCTCACCTCAGGGACTCAGACATGCATACTACAAAATAAAGGTTTATTCACAGCCAGATAGAATTTTTTTCTGATGTGGGAAAACTTGAAAGAATGTAACCCTTTACTTTATGGGTAATGACTTTGGCAAATTTACACTTTAGATAATAGCTCCACTGAAAAACTTCTAACCGTCTCTGTCATATACATTGTAGATAGTTAATTTTTATTTCTTCTTTTTAAATTTATTTCTGTAATCAGAACATACAATAGCTGTAGCCCTGGATTGTGGAATCTCAGGTATTACATCAGCAAAGACAGTTCATGTAGACATTTTGCCATCTAAATAGAGGTGGCTGAATACAGATCACACAGGACAAAGTATAAAAACAATCCCTGACAAACATGCTTTTGGTCAGTTTCTATGTGATTAAAGAAGGTACAGTGGTAGCACAAGATTGCAAATGTAGCTGCTAAAGTTGTTTGAGGGAAGGGAGCCTGCAGGCTGTTCATTCTATAGGATGGCTGAAATCTATGGCTTGTGGATCAGAGGGTTTAACAGTTCTTCCCTGAAGAAGGTGAAAATGCCATTTCTGCCATCTCCTCCAGCCTTAGCTTGGAACCAGATGATGAGACATAAACTTTAAGGAATTTAGAGATTTTAGAGGAACTAAGACTTTAGTTAGAGATAAGCTTTATTAGACTCAATTAAAATAAATGGATAGACCTTGATGAAGTTAAGAGTTAGTAGTTAACTAATAATTGATTACTTGTCAACACAATGTTTGGTCAGCTGAGCTTATAATGAAGAATATAGAAACTGATAAATAGCTTTTAGGAACATAAGACAATTGTAAGCCTCCTCTGTTCTGAAACCAGTTTAAGATGGAGAGTAGGAGTTCTACCAAGGGTTCATTTGTCATATTTGCATTGAACAGGTAGAAAGGTCAGAACAAGGAAGACTTCATTTACTTCCTCATTTTGGGACCCCTCCCCATGAAAGGGACTGCTGACTCTTTTCAAGGAAAAAAGTATGCAGGATTAATAACTTTTGAGCTAATTACCATATGTAGCAGAGAATGGAATGTACCAAAGTTATGAATATGTATTTGTATGTTTGGGTATTCAATACTTGTATAGATAAAAGGACTCTGTAATCACCTGTAAATCACAGTGTGTATTTGAGAGTTGTCTCGTATGCTGCCCAGTGCTGCAAGAAATATACACTTTCTAATTTTAAACTGTTAGAGTGATTTTGTCCATCACAGTTGGATATCGGTACTAGATCAATATCCGTATTTTTAATAAATCTATGAGTCTGCCTTCCTCTTTAGGTCTGATATCTGCCAGAATCTTAAATGAGGTGTTCAGTTGACTTATCTGATTGGAGAACCAGTCTGTGTTGCTAGGTGGCTTCTTTTGTCATTTCAGAAGATGAAAATAGGTCAATGCAAGGGAGGGAAAAGCAATGTGGTCTGTGATCAGNAAACAAACAAAAAAAAATCAAAAAACACTAACACACAAAAAAATCCACAAACAAGCAACCAAACACCCCAAAATGTAGTTTGTTTTAGTCGTAAAGCCAGCTATGTCCAAGCATTTTAGATGAGACAGAAGTGCAAGAGAATGTGATACTTTAAAATTAATAATCTTCTGTGTTGTGAAGACTCATGATTTCATAGGGTACTGAACAATCACAATACTGTGCGCAGGGAGCAGGGACATTATTAATGCTTAAACTTTTCTTGTCACCTACATCCTTTCCCATCTTTTCATTACCTTTCTGTAATTGAAAAATCACAGTACACATGATCTTTCCTTTAGCACAATGACACAGGGAAATCTGTGTAACAAGAGCTACTTTTCTGCCTTTGCATTTCTGTGCAGAAGCTCTATGACTTCCCATAGATATCTCTAGTTTCACCATATCTGTTATTTGTTTGTGAAAGACAGCTCAACTTCTTTTTGTTTTATGGCAGTAACTTCAGGCAGTTTTGACTATATCAGGGGTGACAAAGATCATGAAAAAATTCCTCTAAATATTCTCTGGTGTGCTGCAATCCATGCAAAACAAACACATTAATCTTATGGGAAAATCACTTTCAAGCCTTATAGTTTATTTTTAAATATCATCAAGAAAATAAAACATGCAAAAATTTCAAGAGAATGAATACTTAAAAAAATTTTGAAAGTGCTTTATTATGAAACTCATCTTCAGAATGCTAGAGGCAATTTTCATTTGTTTTATTTTTGTAGCTCTGTAACAGTATTGCTGTGCAATGAATACCATGGCTGGAAAGCAAAAACTGGCAACTCTTCCTTCTGTGAGTACCCCAGAGGTTACACAAGGTAAGAACCTTGCTACAGACAGGGTCTATAAAACCAGCCCATAGACACTCCATCCTATTTACACAAAATAGGTTTCTTTGATTGTCAATATCTGTAGTTGAACCATTTTGCTTATAAGCAATGAGTATTTTGTAGATCTAATTCTGAAAACATTCTTTGCCCCACAGCAGTCACTGATGATTGCTATGTGGCAGTTGAAGTATATATGTACCTGAAATAGCCAGTTAGAATTGGTTTTAAGATACCAAGAGAAAAAGAAAGTGTTTACCTTTTATTTCCATGTCAGTCAGGCAATGCAATGTAGTTTAGATTTCGTTTTTATCTTCTTGCTTATTTCAGTAGATTTCCTCTGAAAGTTGAAGTCCATCTACTGTTGTTCAATTTTCATCTAAATACTCATCTTGAAATAATTTATTGTGAAATGGGAATATGAAAATCTATACTGCAAGTTGAAAACCAAACAGTGCTCTCTCACATTTTGATCTCAAGTCTGAAATGAGGGATTCAGATCCCAACCTGAGAAATGCTAGTTTTTGAAATAAAGGTGATCGGAATTATTTCATGCATTGTGGAAATAAACCCCAGGTTTAAGCCAAGGTATTGAAAAGAACAGGTGTCGACCTACATTACAGAAGAAAGACTGAAAATAAATCTGTGCAAGTGAAATGTGACAATTTTTATAAAGCACAGCAAGCAAAATGCTAATCATTACGGTGTAACAGACTTCTTTAGGACACTACAGTGACAACTGTTGATTTTTGTTATTTGACACTTTCAGTAATGACCTGGAAGAGCAAATAAGCAATATTTTTAGCCAGTATTTTGTCAAGTGATAGACATACTGATAAGAGTAGAGGAATATTGTGAAAGAATGTTGTGAATGAGCAAGGAAATAACAATGAGAGTCAACTGGGAAAATTTTCCACATAGGGAAGGGTTAGAAGTGGATGACTCTAGGTGGCTTCAGAAATAATGCAGTTCAAGGTTGCAGTAGATACTTTGTAAAGAAGGTATGATATGAATGTACATGGAATATACTACTTGGTTGTTGATCTTTTTCTTTACCAGACAGGTATTGACAGATAAGAATTTAAATGGAATTTCAGCAGATTATATAATAAGGAAGAGGATGGAATTATGTTTTGCTTGGCTGAGCAATGCCTAAGGGCGGGAAGGAGCATGACAATAGATGAGTGGGAAAAATGAAAAAAAATTAGAACAGCATTTTATAAAACATGATAACCAAGAGAAATAGCTATAGAGATCAAAGCACTGGTTCAATGACAGACACATTTTTCTGAGTCTGGAAGAAGTTTTACAGCAACATATTTTCTTAAGAGAAGTGGTGGGTTCATTTGCCCCCAAAAAACCCGAAATTTGTCATTGAAAAAAACCCACATCTGCTTTAGAATCACAGAATATACAATTTTTCCTTAAATCCCTGATTTTTTATGATTTACATCTGTTGTGACTGTACCATTTTCTTCACTTACAACTTTAGTTAATATGATGCATGAATGAGTATTGGTAAATGAAAAGCATAGAAATATCTTGAAGAAAAAAAATATTTTAAAGCAGAAGCTTCTGTCAGATCAAATCAGATCTGAATCACCATAATTCAGTGATTGAGATGATCATGATTGTCATTACGGTGGGCTTTTAAAAGCTTCATACACTTTCAAAGGGTCAATAACAATACGTTTATTTAGCAGTAAAGGCCCTGTTCACAGTGTTGTTTGGAATATTTGTATTAATGTATTTTAATATAATCAGCTTGAAGGTTATTGGGGAAGAAAATGGAATTCCATGGCTAAAACTAAAATGCAATGATAAAGCATGCTGAGGCTGATCCTTTAACCCATATTAAGTCCCTAATTATCTATTTGTACACTAGAATTGTACAAATGTGTTTCTTGATGCTATTAATACAACTTAAGTGATACAACTGCTTCTGGAATGGAAACAATTTCTTTGGTTCACAGTTTCTTCAAGACTAGTAATTATTTTCCTGTGGAAAACAAGTATAGTTCTAGGAAAAAAAAGTAGGTGTGATTGATGGACCTGTAACAACATTCCAGGGCCATTCAGTATTGTGCAGGATTTACCCAAACTACCAGGTCCATTGCATTTCCTGGAAGAACAGAGAAAATTTTAATGAGCATGGACAGAAGTTTTTATGCACAGGAAGCTGCATCCATTGAGGAATAGAGATGTGTCATGACTGAGAAGTGGTGAAAAGTCCCAAAGTAGAACCTTGGTATATAATGAGGAAATTAAACAACCTTATGCAGGGAAGGAGCAGTTTGACTGATTCAGACGAAACTTAGAATGCTTCTTTAACTACGTAAATCAAGTGATCCTCAGACACAAGTTCTTGTCCCATTCTGTCTGCTGTGTTTTGCATAGCTACACGGAAAAAGAAAGTTAGGAAAGACTACAAAAATACACACTTAAAATGAGCCTCAGGTCTCAGAAAAAAAGTTTATATTTTTATCTTTTTGTAAGTTTCACTTTAAAATACAGGAGTATAGGTATATTTAGAGTTGACATCCTTCAAGCAAATTACTTTAAAATCTTATGTAAAATGAATAAAAGTTTTATCAAAGTTAGCAAACAAAGTATTCCATTACAAGGCAAGCAAAATATTTGGGTTAGCTAAAAATATTTCTGACTTTCCTTCACTGAAGAACAAAATCTGATCAAAACCAAAATCACTTCTCAATTTTTTCCTTTTGTGTTCTTTTTTCCCTTTAAATTCTAAGAACTCTGGTAGTTGTCTTCCAGTTGAACTTAGCCCCTGCACATATTTCTAAAAATACTATTCCTTTTAAAGAAGTAAAATAATTTAATTTTAACTGATCCAAGTTACAATTGGCAATACTTTGAATTTCTCAGGATTAGGGTGATTTGCTGATTCTTTGTGTAAAACAGTGCTTCATATTCAATTCACGTGTTTTACAAGTAAAGGGAAGGCACCAACTGGATCAAATCTGTTCAGAGTTGTCTTTACTAATATAAGGTTTGATTAATCTTCAAGTGTAGATTTTACCTGAAGAAATACTGTTCTTTGATAAAAAAAAGAAACAGAAAGATAAAAAATTGCTTTCTACAATGGTGTGACTGAAAGCACATGGCTTGTAACAATGTAATGAAGTTTTGCCACTTAAAACATTATATGATTTCAGTTTTTTGCTTGTGCACTTGCTATGCTACTAAGAAAATGTTCTTTGAGGAACAAAAAATATTTTGAGGCATGTAATAGTCTTTATATAAATTGTTTGTATTTTTCATGGACATAGTAAAGTGTCATGGACCCTGACAAAGTTTATTGAAATCATTCAATGCATGCTCTTAGGCCTTGGGACTAGGTATGATGCCAGCTCTTTCTTGCAACCCTTGAAACTGTTTGTGAATGTACTTGTCAGATAGGTTTTGGAGTGTCAAGCCTCTGAATTCTTTTTACACTGCTGAGACTTCTCATGGGTTGTTGAGAAAATAATGAGAGTTCCACAACTTATGATGTAGTTCTTCAAAGACAAAAGGGATTCTTTGGATTTCAAAGACAAAAATAATGTGAGGCTGTCAACAGAGAACTTAAATTAAAACCTTTTTTAAGAAGTCAGGAGCGATGAGTGCTTAGTTCCTAGACTGATACTTCTGACTTTTGAACACACTTGGAATGCAAGGAGCTGGATGTACTTTGGCTCTCTACTCCCCTAGGACACTCCTAGGTAGCTAAAACAAACTACATGAGTAAAGTTCATGGCCTTCGGAAAAGAGCTCAGACATTCTGGTTTTTTTTCAGATCAAGCCCTGCATACTTCAGCTCAGATAAATATAGTCTACATTTATGCATTACCTTTAAAAATAAAAATCACTAAATTTCCATCTAGAAAAGATTTTAACTGGCACTGAACTGTCATAATTTTTTTTCAATGTATAATTAAAAAAATTGCTCTATTATTCTATCTGCCTGAAGAGCCTCATGTTAAAGTTTATAGTACATATATATATACATATTTTCTCTAAAGACAATTTTAGTCAATAAGTGTTGCAAGAGACTGATTGATAGCTAAATATAACCCATCATCAGGGAACTGTTGTCCAAATTTGCCAAGATTCATAGTTCACAGCCTGTCGTGGTCTTATATTAGACCTAGGTATTTCTTCTGCAATTTCAGTTCAGTCAAGTTACACATTCAAGGCAGATTGTGACTGTGACAGTGTCAGTGCTGAAAACATTCCATTATGAGTACCCACCCTAAAAAGTCTTTTGATTTGTGTGAGTAGAAAAGGAGATTTATTGGGATAGCGAAGTAACAGTAAACATTGACATTTACTGTAGTTTTCACAGGTTTTCACTTTCTCGTGACTGCCTGAAGTAAGCAAGCATGTTATTTGGAAAAGATCAGAAAATACTTCTGTCATAATTTATGGGCAGAAAGTTGGGGACTTTCTTGCCAGTACAGACTATGAAGCAGCAAGATGACTGCTTCACAGGTATCACGAAAATGTCATACTACCATTTATAATAACTCATGGAATATTTGTTTTTCTCAGCAATGCTGTAGGTATCTTCTTTCTTAAAGACTATTTCATAGTTCTCCACATCTCAAAATTTCCTGTTGAGAAAACAATTGAAATTTAGTTGAAATGTCCAGATGTCTCAAAGGTTAGTGATGCCTTGAGCCACAGAGTAGCTATATTTCTGAGAGAAATCAATTGTTACGCATCTGAAAGGGAAATACTATATTGTTTCCTAACTATTGTCAAGGCACTAATGAAAATGTTGTTTTAAATATAGATAATTGTTCAATATTTGCACCAGCTAATGCTAATATTGATGTTGGGAGATACATCCTGTCCAGAAAGTAGTGAAATCTAGACTATTTTGTTTCAGTTTTATGATCAATTTAATTCCTAGTTCCAGATTTTTGAATGAACACTACAAAAGGACTCACAATTTTGTATAGAACATTGCTTAATAATAGTTCTCAATTGTTTTTCCATGTAAGAGAGGAATTTCAGAAGATATTTCATCTCCTCAAATTTAAATTTATGCAATTGCATGGGCAGTTCAAATGCACACTGGAAAAAAAATATACATATGAAAGAAAAATGGTGTTTCCTTTAAAGACTTCAAGCCTTCTCCCACTATTATCATTTTCCTATGTTTCACCTGAAAGGATACTCACTCAATGTGTGTAATACTAGACCTAATGTCTCCAAATACTTTTAATAAAAACTTTTAGAACTGAAGAACTTTTATCAGCTTTGGATGAAAGAGAATCTATTTTAAAGAGAATACTAACACAGCATTGAGCTAAGACAAGGCTAAAAATAAGATCAGAATATTGTTTCTATTGATTTAGGTTTTTTGAAACAAACTGAAACAAACTTGGTCCAAAGTATTTTATGTCTTTATGCATAAGTAGCTTTGGAGGGAGGTGGTGGTGGTGTCTGCATGAAATGTGTGTAATCTCAAGCAGAGTATAGTCCATGTTGGTAACAGCAAGGGCAAACAGTTCCCTAAGGGAAGGGCACCCAGGGGTCCATCCTGGTGCCATCAGCAATACCAGCAGTGGTGGCACCAGCAAGGGCCCCATCCTGCCCTGCCTGAGCAAGACAGGAGGGTCCATAGGAACAAGATATAATCTAGGTCAAGACAGAAAACTGAGTCATCAGGTTGAGATTAGATCTGCAAACAGCAACAAAGGTTAACCACTGTGCAGTGATCAGCTGGCAAATCCAGGGTAATGAGGTCCTCAGTCTGCAGGACGGGGTCTGGATCAGCAAGGTAAATAGTCAGGCACAAGACTGACTGTGATGCAAACATCACATGCAAGGGTGGGAGCTTTAGCTTAAAAATAGTTTCTGAAAGAAGGCAGGTAGCTTCAGTAAGTGCTCCAGCTTCATTAAGAGCAGCTTTATTCATGATCCCTGCCTTTGCTTTTTATAAATTGACCTTAATCCAAATCATCAAGAATGGGCATATGTGCTCAGATCTCTGACAGAATAAAAATGTTGACTCCACATCTCTAAGAAGTCTGAAATTGGAACTATTTTAAAAAGAGGCCTGAT
>WBNQ01054975.1:0-12029 GCA_013401375.1 Spizella passerina | reverse complement strand
AAAAAAAAAAATCCCATTTTTTATTTTTAACTTCAGGCGAACTGCCGCTGTATGGGTTTTTTTGATCTCCCATGGATTTTACAGATGGTTGGCTGGTTTTTCACTGTGCCTTGTAAAATGGGCAAAAATATCTCATGGAATGCACATCCATATAATGTGAACACTCTCATATATTCCATTAAAACCCCCAAAGTCCCAGTTACTGCTATGCTGACACATTGGATCTACTAAAATCTCTTAGAAAAACTTAGGGAATATGGAAAACAGGGAGAGAAACTTGAGAGGACAGTGGGTTCAGTAAAACTACTAACTGTATTCTTTTTTTGTCATTATTTAACACTATTTACAGAGAGACAAACCCTCCTAAACCAGAACATTGCTTTAATCAAATGATCAGGAAGTTTCTACTTCAGCTCCCCACTCTACCCCATGCAAATATTAAACCAAAACTGGAGACTACAGATCCAAAATTCTGAATACAAAAAGTAGCAAAGACATGAAGGGATAGAAGGAAAAATAGCCAAAATGGCCTCTATCATTATTCAGATGCAAACACTGGCAGAGCCCTTCTATAGAGCACCATGTGTGACCCTCCTTGAAAACACAAAACCTCCCCTGAATCTCTCAAGGACTCTGCTCCTTTCAATCCCCTCAGCCACCACGCAGAGGCAAAACTCTCCCAGAGCAAATAGCAGGTTCTCTCTGCAGCTATTTGCTTCTGTAGGCAAACCAGCCAAGAAGACACTTTACCCCATGCATGAAGCAGCCAAGGAAGCTCAGACATTAGGCAGTAGCAAAACATAAGCTGCAATGTTCAGACCTGAGGTATTAAAACAAGTGCTGAATTTCAGGCAGTATCCACTTTACCTGAAAAGTAGAGGTGAGTTCTGGTTAAAAAAAGAGGCTTTGACTGGATTTTGGGGGGTTTGAAGTTGACTATAAGGCAGCAGTACAGTGTGGGAGGACATCAGCTACTGGAGCTGCAGGTCCTCCCTGTGGCTTTTAATCAAGCCATAATGAGATCCTACAATTGCTTGTTTGTGTAATTAGTGAGAGCCTTAACAACTAGGAAGGAAACGCTTATTTAAGTGACTGGTTCCTTCAGATTAAGGATAAAGAAAAGTCTTTGTATTATTTTGAAGGAGTGGCACCTAAATCGTGTTTTTAAAAATTCAAGGGAAACTATCCCAGAGGCCATAAAACTGCAGATGGGGAAAACATCCAAGCAAGGCTGTGTCATTCCAGCCTAGGGATCCATGGATTTCTTTGTCACTTTCCCAGAGCTGGGTGGGCACTGTGGTGGATCAATCCCTGGTGGAGAGGAGGAAATGCAGCCCCCTGCTCCTCCTGCCTGATAAGGCAGCGAATCGATCTCGCCTCCCTCCCTCCCTTATCTCAGCCCTGGCCTGGATTTCTGTCAATACCCACCCACACTTGTGCAAAACCGACTCTGGCACCGAACTCTGAGGGCTGAATTCTGATTTTCTCACTTCTGGCCTGCACCCTCAGCCAAGATGGGCAGTGTGGGCACTGTGTGTGATGGCCAAAGCACCCCTGCAGTGTTTGCAGAGCCAGCTGTGCAGGGCCCAGATGCCGGGACTGTCACGTTCAGCTGGATCCCTTCCCCTGCACGCTTGGTCTGTCCTGTTTTTCAGGCTGCAGGTGCTCTGCAGGGCTGCTCTGCACCCTGTCACTCTGCACCCTGTCACTCTGCACCCTCTCACACTGAGGGATGCATCCAACACACACCTCCAGGCACCAGGGAGCTGACTCCTCTTCTGTCCAACTTAATCCAAAGAGTTCTTATAAAATGAGCTAAAATTAAACATATCCTGCTAATGGAGCAAAAAGAGCAAGGCCAGAACACATTTAAGGCTCTGGATGACCTATCAAGGTCTAAAGCAGATCTCTAACACAACAGCAACTAGATGAACAGCCCTTTCCACTCCTGCTGCAGGATAATGAACTGGGAACAATTCTGAGTTTTCTCCAGTGCTGGCCACAATATTTTATGGAAGGCAAGTGCCAGCACTCTCTCCTGGTGATCATGTATGACTGTTAAAAGTCTTCACAGCAAGGGAAGAGCAGATCTGAACACACTTGGTTTACTTTATTTGATAGATCTACCAGGAGAAATGCACAGGGTTTGAGCTTGAGAAGTCAACAAACCTGAAACTCCAGGTTTTTCTGGAAAACAGTAAAAAGTAAATGTTTTACAGGTACACATTTGCCTCCAAATTCAGCTTGGATCAAAACGCATCTCCAGAGCTGAACTGGTACCAGGGGCCTTTTTTGGCTAGACAAGATCTGAGAGAGGAGTTGTGTTCCCAGGGCATACCAGCAAGCTCCTCTGTGCACAGATTACCATCCTGGGCCAGGCTTAGGGGCTTGGTAGGCAGGTAGAGAACAGAAAGTCTGTGAAGAGCAAGGGCAGACCCACTCAGAGACAGGGCCTGATTTCTAAGCAGTGAGCAGGATGCTCCTCTGCACAAAAAGGATTTCTGCAGACAGCACATATGGGTAAAGATTTGCTGCTTTTTCCATTTCAGGCCAAACAAATGGGACTGCAGTGTGTTATGTATATATACAGGAAAATATTCCAGTTTATGGCATCACTTTCTTCTCCAAGAGGAAACAGAATGAATGTTTAACTCCAGAGACCTCTTGGCAAAGGGGCAGAATTAACCATGAATCATCAGCATTTGTCGACTCGACTGATATTTCTGAGTCCACCTTGAGAAAAATGTCTGTGAGGGAACTCAGGACTGTGGAAGCAATCAATAATTTCCATTGCAACCCATTTTAAAGAGGCAAGGCAGAAAACAGCCCTAAATAACACAAGGAACAGGCTGGATGTCAGGACTAGAGCAGAAAATTATTTGCTGCACAAGCCAGGCGAGTCACTGACAAACTCTGCATGCTTGACTCTATTTGTCTATTTGTGTAACCCACAGGGGCCTCATCAATGCATAATTTACAGTTAAAAAGAGCTGGGAGAACCACAGGCAAAATATATTGTAACATTTAAAACCACCAGCAAGAGAGGCTTCCTAAATGTTGGAAATTATTTTCCTGTTACATTTGAGAAAAGCTATTTTCCTTTCAGAGCTCCAGCAGTGCCCCTGTGGCATCTGGGGGCTCCAGCAGGAACCTCTTTCCCTCTTCTCAGCAGGAAAAATGTGATTGAAATCAGGTTTACAGAGTCTGGGATAAGGAAGAAACAGAAGGGGCAAGAAGAAAGAAGATTCTTAAACCACTGTTTTCTTATCATAGCTTATTAATTTATGTAAATTCTGGCCATGCCAGGACTTTCTCTGCATCCACCATTTGCTTGGAATTACAGAAAGCTCTTTGAAAAACAAAACTTTGTGAAGATTTACCCTTCTGCATCAGGATCTAGGATGACAGCCAGTTCTGTGAGCACCAGCCCAGCCAGGTAATGCTGCTGGCGGAAAGGCACAGACAACTCAAACATATTTGCAATCTTCTGGTCTTGGACATTTGTGGAGAACCCAGAACTCTGAAAAAATCAAGTTTCAGGAGCTGCATCATGAACAGAGTCAAAGCTTAGGAAACACACAAGAAGCAGTTTCAGAATTAAAGACAATCTCATGCCTTTTCCCTTTTCTGTTTGGATCAAGGCACATCTACACTTAAATTCCATCCCAGCTCAGTAACCCTTCCATTAATTCTGTTTGTTGTTACTGTCTTCCCCTGTTAGGAAAGTTAAACCAAATAACCTTTAAAGTGGATTGGTTAAATTTTTAACTCAAAGATGCTCTTATCCAGGCTGGAGAAGGCATTAATTGATTTAGTTTATGTGATTTTGCAACTAATTAATCCACCTGAATGACACACTAATTCAAATTACTTTTTCTGAGCAGGCCAGGACTAAGCTGCAGAGAGCTCTGAAGTCCCTTGTGTTGCCAGAAAAGGGTAACACTTTACAAAGTATTTTCCTTTATGGCATATTTGTGTTTGTCCAACACAAGAGGGGACCAGGTCCCTAAGCACAGTGTGTGGTCACTACCAGGAGAGGGATATGGGCACTCTTTCCTCAATAATAAAAGCTCAAAAGAAATCAGAACCTCTGTGGCAGGAAAAACTGATTTCTAACTAAACACTTCCAAAGATATTACCAAGGGGGATGGAAGGTACAGTGACACAACTGCCTCAGAGGATTTCATTCTCAGCTCTGAGCCCAACTTGTATTTCCCAAATTTCTCAGTACCTGGGAAGTGGCTGAAGACACGGATGGTGATGGAGATGCAGGTGGTGTGAGCAAGCTGCAGGGTAAGTTCAAGGTGACATAGTGCTCGTGGCTGCAAATGATGCGCAGGAAGTCCAGCTTCAGAGATGCCAGGTTGCTGGGATTTGTTAAGGAATACACCTTTGCAGACACCTGGAAAATCCAGCCACAGCATTGCAGTCAGCACCAAAGCGAGTGTACCTGCAAGGTGAACCCCCCTGGCCCACCCCTGCTCCCCAAAATCACTCCCAAAGCAAGAACTGCAGAGCTTGGTGGTATTAAATGTTCACACCCACATCCACAGCACTTTTTTGTGCTAGAAATTCAGTTCCTGATGTGCAGGAGCCACATACATCCCAAACATATCTCTCAATCCAAGATCTATACACCAGTAGTATTTAAATAACCAAATGAAGAACCGTGGGCTTCACCTGTTGGGGGGGTTGGAACAAGATGATCTTTAAGGTCCTTTCCAACCCAAACCATTCTTTGGTTCTGTAATTCCCACATCCTATTGATTTCAGCAGGGAGTTGTGAGAATCACTGTGATGCACTAATAGCTGCAAGATGTAGGTTGGTTTTCACATATATATTTTTTATATATAAAAATATAATTAATGACGCATAATATATGTAATATACAGCAGGCTGCTTAAAATCTTAAATGTTCTTGCTGTTTTTCTGCCCCTTACAGAGAATGTTTTAGATTCTACAGGGAAAATGAGTCCAAGCTTAGTCCCACTTCTCACTGATCCCCTGTTATCTCCTCTGTACACAGCATCAGAAGGGATGTTTGTAGTCAAACAAAACTTTGTGGTTCAGGGTGATTTCCCTGTCACACTGCAAATGTGGGAGGAGCCCTCCTTATGGGAAAGGACACCCTGCATGCCCCAAAGGATGGAAAAGGAGCTCAGTGAACAACGTGATCATCCAGGGTCACCGTGTCCTTAAGAGACCATGACAGTCTGAGCTCCCTCACAGAACCTCCCACTAATTTTTGATTCAATTACTCTGAACGTGCTGAGCAGAGGGAATAATTCTCCCTTCCTGCTGCCTGTCCATTCACTCCAGGGAGTGATTCCTAATTAACAGTTAAGAGTCTAATCAGAGAGGCGTAAACCCTAAATCACCTCTGAGAATGCCCTGCTCTAAGACCTGAACAGCAGAATTCTGTGTCCATATTTTACTGTCTGTCCAGAGCAATCTAACACTAACAGGCTCTGCCACGCTTCAGTTAAGCCACAATGTTTATCTGCATTCACCTGTTTGTAGCAGGTCTTAATAAGACCAAAAACAAATCCTCTGTCCATGATGGACAACAAATCATTGAGGAAAAACGCGAGGCTGGTGTTGAGCCGCTCCACCATTTCCGTGTCCTGGAGAGAAGGAAAACCAGAGAGCAGATGAAGAACCCTGTGTGTTTTCAAGCAAACAAGAGGCAGGAGGGTTGGTGGCTGAGCTGGGCTCAGTGTAATTGTTTGCCATCACCTTCTGGAAGCGGGAGACTATATCACCAGCGATTGTGCTGACCAGGGCAGACACGTCATCCATGAAGCGCTCCGGGAAACGATTCTTCCTCGACGCTTCCAGTTTGTCAGCAAAATACAGATGATGCACCATGCTCTTCACCTATGGGGATATAAATTACAGCACAGCCACTTGCAGCTGTGGCTGCCTCTGTTTGAAAGCAGGGGCTGGGAGGCATCGGGGAGGTGTTTGCTCACCATCAGCTCGAAGAAGAACCAGGCCTGCTGCAGGGCCGCCTCCCGCACGCTCCCGCTGCACACAACCCACTGCAGGGCCAGCTCCTCGTGGAAAAGCTACAGAGTCAAACCCAGAGTCAGCCCGAGCCTCCAGAGCAGCTCCCAGCACAGCCCCCATGAGAAATGACAGCACGGTCCGTGGCAAGTGTGGCAAACAATGAGTTAAGCAAACTAAATAACTGAGGACATGACAGCAGTGGTGGCATCCCATAAAGAAATCCCCAGCTAACAATGAGGGATGAGGTTATGACATGTGATGTGAGAAACGTTTCACACCGTCTCGCTCCAGGATTGAATCTCAAGTGTCAAAAGAATTTTCCGCCCGCCCCCGAGAAATTATAATTTAAAAAAAGGTTGGTGCTCAAATTAGTTTAGTTTAAAAAGTCTACCTTTCTGCCTGGTCTGATTTTCGCAGGAAAAAGGAGTAAAAAGTGGACATATAAAGTGATTTGTACAAAGATGTATATTTACTGTGAGAAAGGACTTAAAACAGTAAGAAAGATACACGGGGCTCAAACAGCTCTTGGATTTCTTTTCTCGGAAAAGACCAAAGACCAGCCCACAGACTGACCGTGGCAGTGGCCATGTTTTCTTTACACAAAAGCTCTGGCATTTTGCCTTTCTGACATTGTTTACAAGGCACTCATTTCCTTTAAGGGAGTTCACTTTCAAAGTGACTCCCATTCCCTTTCTGCAGTCTCTCTGGATTAACACCTGGATAAGTGAGCTCAGCACACTGAGCCATCCAACACATTTTCATTTTGCACACAAAATGCATCATTTATATGTCTAGACAGTGCTATTCATATTTTTTGAAAGCCAGTAATAAACTGGCCCCAAACACTATGGCCATTAAATCAGACAAGCAACTCCTGATCATTTAGTTCTTCCCAATTCAACTCCAAATGCTTCACATTCCCTACAGCCTGGATATTCAGAGGTGTTAAGCACCAGCAGTTCCTAATGACCTCAGGAGGCAAAAAAAAATAATCAGGCTATAAATAAAAGAATAAATTGCATCACGTTTTCAGAATGACTTGACCTCCCTGCCCCACAATATCAATTGTCTCCACTGAAATCTACCTTTTTGGTTGGTAATCGTCCTGTTAATGTTTGTAAGAAACTTGACGTCTCAGTGTGCGAAGACATACGATTACAACTTCGATCCGTAGCCTACGGAGTGGAGATGAATGAACGATGACAGGACATTAAAGTTTGCCGTGGATGGGTTTTGCAGCTCAAGGACAACGAACGTTTACAAAAATACTCTTCCAACTGTAGGGTTTTTACAGCTTTTTAAGCATTCTCAAACTCTTAGGCATTTACAGATTGGGTCTAAACAAAACGACAGCAATTCTGATTGGTTTTAAGACATAGAGGTTATTTAAAGAACTGCATGTTCTGATGCACAAAGACAATGCTGCAAAGCATGAAACTTTTCATTGTTGCATTTTATCAACATGCACAGGTAATATCTGGAATTTCAGCCCATACCTCTCAATCTACCAGAGGCCAAGCGTGGGGGGATGTACCCACAGCCACACTGCTGCTGCCAGGGACAAGGGGAAAATCACTCAAGTTCTGCTTCTGATGGAAATAATTTGAATAAGTGAACTGGACTAAATATTTTGGGAAGGCTGATAAACTGGGAAGGAGGAGCAGTTGAGAGGTACGTTCAAGGCAACCATGCAGTGCAGAGCAGCAGGCAACGGGGGCTAAATAAACTCTTCCTGACTGAAGCTGCTGTAAAGTTTTCATACTTTGCAACACAGAACATTACAATCGGCCCTGGCAAATCACTGCCTCCAGCACTCAAATTGACATGTTTTAAGAGAGAATTTCATATGTGGCAATCAATTTGGGTTCACAATATTCCACTCAAACAAGTAATGAAGGATTACTGAAGGATGAGTACTAAATGCTTGATGAGAATGGCAAAATGGTTCACGACATCGAAAGGAATGGCAAACATGGACAAAACTATGAAGCTGTGATTAATGTTCCCACTTAGAAATGTGCTCCACCTGAAGCTGAAACTAGTGTGAGAGAAAGAGAAAAAAAAGAAAACAAAAGCAGTCACAGCATTTACATTTCACAGACCAGCAACCACTGAAATGAGAGGAGGGGACACGTTCACGCGATCGCAGGTTTTTCATGCAGTGTGGTGGGGTGGTGGGGGACAAGATGAGAACTTATAAAATCAAACTGAAAAGTTTTCAAAAAAAAAAAAAAAAAAAAAGAAACCACCAAAACTGGAATATGCACTGAAAGGAAGATATTCTACAGGGAAACATCAGGGGAAACAAAGGCAGAAAAACCTCTACCGAAGACACCACCTGTGTTGACTCTGCACTTGGGCTGGGGTTGGATCCCCATGGGGCAGCTTTTGGACCACCAGTGTTTACCCAGGAATTGGAGCGGTCCAAGCCCTGGGNAGAGAGAATTTCATATGTGGCAATCAATTTGGGTTCACAATATTCCACTCAAACAAGTAATGAAGGATTACTGAAGGATGAGTACTAAATGCTTGATGAGAATGGCAAAATGGTTCACGACATCGAAAGGAATGGCAAACATGGACAAAACTATGAAGCTGTGATTAATGTTCCCACTTAGAAATGTGCTCCACCTGAAGCTGAAACTAGTGTGAGAGAAAGAGAAAAAAAAGAAAACAAAAGCAGTCACAGCATTTACATTTCACAGACCAGCAACCACTGAAATGAGAGGAGGGGACACGTTCACGCGATCGCAGGTTTTTCATGCAGTGTGGTGGGGTGGTGGGGGACAAGATGAGAACTTATAAAATCAAACTGAAAAGTTTTCAAAAAAAAAAAAAAAAAAGAAGAAACCACCAAAACTGGAATATGCACTGAAAGGAAGATATTCTACAGGGAAACATCAGGGGAAACAAAGGCAGAAAAACCTCTACCGAAGACACCACCTGTGTTGACTCTGCACTTGGGCTGGGGTTGGATCCCCATGGGGCAGCTTTTGGACCACCAGTGTTTACCCAGGAATTGGAGCGGTCCAAGCCCTGGGCATGTGACAGAAAGCAGTTGGGAAAGGAAAGAAATATTACATGTTGCATGCCATACAGTAGTCAAAGTTCAGTCCTTGCAAGCAATCAAAGTGGGTACACTGCAAACACACCAGCGCTTAGAACCTGAGCGCTCAGGTGCCTGTCCAGACATCGAGTCCAGAGGATTATTTTATATCTCACATACACACAGAACATTAATCCTGTCAACAGCTCTGATCTGGCCTGTCTTGTCTGGTCCGCTTGACATTCAAAAACTCTTCTCCCTCCTCCTGAAAAATCCCACTTTGCTCAGTTTAAACCCATTCCCATGGAGCCAGATGAGATTTACACTGTGACAGAGGAAAACTGGTGCTGAGATGTGAGGATGCTCTCTGAGGTTTCCAGCACCTTCAGGGCAGCCCAGAGTTCATAAGCTGTAAATCCTTACAGAAATGCTGAGAAACTGAAGAGGGTGACTGTCAATCCTCACAGGGTTCCTTGCCTACGGAATGAAAGCCCAGCACTGCTGGCAGAATTACTGTGGACAGGATTTCACTTGGGCATTTGCTCTGGGCACTGTGGCAAAGGGAGGGAAGAGCATGTACCTTTCTTTTCTGGAACCAATCTGTTTTCCAAGCAAAACATTTGAAAATCCATCCTGCTTTTCAAAAGCTCAATCTAGCCTGTACTCCAAATTCTACTGCAATGGATCATTTTGGCAAAATTACTGAGGATCCCTCCTTTCTCTGCTCTCTTCTCCTTGAGACACTCAGAAAGAAGGAAAAATTCAAACTTGTGCTGTCACCCAGGCTGCTCCCAAATCAGGAACAGTCAGGGGGATGGAGTGGACTTCCCTGGGTCTCAGGACGCAGCTTTGATAGACACAATTCCTTATAAATACCACACATTGATTTTGCCAGCCCTCACCTGAGTGAGAGCTTCCATCCTCACTTCTGTTCCAACTTAGGGCTTTTTCCCACACAAAGCAAAGGTGCAGCCCATTTCACCCCAGTGATCAGCATCAGCTGCAAAGTCCACCAAGCCAAATCATCTATTTCTCTCAGCAAACTAAAATCCACCTCAAGGTTGAACCTGGCGTGAGAGCTGTAACCTGGGATTCAAACCATTAATCCACTGAGCTCCTTGAGGCAGAGCTCAGCAGCGCTGTAATTTTGCTTAAGATGTCCAATAAAAAAAATACTGAACACATAAGGAGAGTGTTTTAATCTCAATTACTTTTTGGCAGGAATAAATCAAAGCCCTGTGCCCTGCTCAGCCCCATAAACATGCTTTATTTTGCTCACAGTGATTTAAAGTCGAAAGGGCTTTGCAGAATGCTGAACTAAGCTCTTGTTTTGTAAAATCAGGACTAATTTTGAAAATGCCTTTATCCCCCTCACATTTTTCTCTCAGGGTTTCCTAATCTTTACATTCTGGTTCTGAGGATAACAACTAAACACACACTGTGTTTGCAGAAGCAAGTCATTTTGCAAAAATGTAGAAAGGGAAGGATTCTTTCCTCTTCAGAAAACAGAAGGAATACAAGAGCTCCTTACTGCTTGGCAGAATTGCTCAAAGTTCACAAAGCTGTTGTTGAATTCTGTGCTGCCCCTGGGGTTCAACCTGCAGCTGGGTCTGTGCAGGAACATAACCCACACCTGGGAAAATCACTGGCAGAGCAATGAAACCCCACAAAGTCTTCTGGGCTTTTCCCAGCACATCTCCAGCATTCCAGTATCACTTTAAACATGTCTTTTTAGACATTTCATACATTTTCTTCAGTAGGGAATAAAATTTACATGGTTTCAATTCCCAAATGATGGCAAAACAAGTGACAGACCTAAGATCTCCTCTGCTGTGACAATAAACAGAAATCTTCCAAATCCTGTAAAGAGTTTTCAAAATGAAGTAAGAGGAGATAAAGGAGACTTACTTATACTACACCTCTAAATACCTTCCATTAGAATTAAAAATAACACTAGACTGGACTTTGAAGACCTCCCTCAAACAACAAAAAACCACAGTTTGAGTTGTTTTAAAGCATAAAACTTCCGTGATAGTAAGGAAGCATAAAACTTCCTGCACTTCAAATTAGAATCTGTCTATTCCTTAAGGCATTACTTGGATAAACAACAGGGATTTTTGCACCCTTTTATTCATGTCAGCATCTCAAGAAGTGTCTTATTTTTGTCTATTGATATTAAGAAACAGAAATAACTATACTCAACCAAAAGTCTGTATAGCCAGACTGAGGTTAATTCCTGATGCTCAGACTACCCTAAAGGAAACTTTTCCCTCAACAATTATCCACAGAACAGGTTTTCCTTTAAAGCCTGGAGTACACCTCTGGAAGAAAATCTCTCTCCATTTTGTACTGTGACATTATTCACCAAGCCAGCACACGTTAAACTTCTGATAGCCTGGGTAAATTCCATATGCACATCAGTGCCTGTGGCATTTCACAAAAGGTCAGGCTTGTTTAATTAGCAAGATACTGAAGTGGTCTTTAAAATATTTCAAGACTTCTAAGTCCAGACTTTGATGTAAGAAATAATCATTTGCCTACCCACAATTCTTCAGCCTCTTATTTGGTCAGCAAATGATGTTATTAATTTAAAATTGGTAACCTCTTCCTCAAACTGTGTTTTTCTTGCTCTTATAAAACCCAGCATCAGCCACATCAACCTGCCTGGACAGAGTGGTGGCTTTGGTAATAACCTTGCTCCCTAAACTTCCAAAGGAATTTAACAGCTCCCTGAAGGGCTCAGGAATTCACCTCTGCTAGAAGAGTGAAAGGTCATGGTGAGAAAGAATCTCACCCTGGTGAAGTTATCACAGTTTGAAGAATAAAAAAAAAAGAAAAGAGAAAATCAAAGCAGCTTGGGCACCCCTCTCCAGAGAGGGAATTAGCAGCACTGCTTTGTCCTGGCTCATCCCTATTTTAGGCACAAAATGAAGGGCTCAGATTGAGACTGTGATGGTCCTGTGTAGTTAGAAG
>WBNQ01054974.1:0-28913 GCA_013401375.1 Spizella passerina | reverse complement strand
GGCTCGGCGCTGGATCTGAAGGGGGCTCCTTGTGCCCCACAGCTCCCCGGGGCAGCGCTGGGCAGAGCACCGGGCACTGGCACACAGCTGGCACAGCCCCGAGGAGGAGACCCATCCTGTGTGGCCGAACCTACTGCACACAGGGTGCAGCCACACCCTGAGCCACCTCAGCCGGTGCAGAGCTAATAAATGTGTCAGAGATTGCACAGGCGGCTGTGATTGCCTCAGGGGGTCCCGGAGCAGGGCAGTGCTGCTGTGGCTGTCCTGCTGCGGGGGTCATTAGCACTGTCTCGTCAGCCATGTGGGTGCCGTGACCCAGGACAAGGATTAGCAGCTGGCTTGGCACCGAGAAAAAGGTTACCACAGCTTCGGCCAAGTCTGCTTCGCTCACAGAAGCATCTCTGCAGCCTCTGATGTGACCCAGTCGGAGCAGTCCACAGGGAGGTTATCCGGGGCGAGAAAACTCAGCCACGGGTAACTTTGAGCCACTTTTGCCCCGAGTCTCGTGTCCCCCTCAAGCTCGGCTTTATTACAGCGCTCGCAGGCGCGAGCGGCTGGGATGAGCAGCTGGTGGGCAGAGGGGATGGGTTGATAATTGGGAGGAAAAGTGAATTAGCGTGGGTGCAGGTGAGAAGGACGCCGCAGGAGGAGCTGGGAGCGGCGGGAGGCTTTGAAGGCGTCAGTCAGCGGGAGGTGGGAAAGCGGTGATTTGAATTTCAAAGGAGAGCGCCACGGGACGCCTCCCTGGCAGCTCCCGGGGAAATGAAGCACTGGCGGGATAAGAGGGAAGAGACTAATTTGGGGAGTAGGTGACTAAGGGGAGGGAAGGGGAACAGGGGCCAGCCGTGAAATTTCACAGTGAGAGGGGTCACCGATGTGACTTTGCCTGAGGGTCCCTTTTGCCCTGAACGCACTGGAACCGTGACCGTCCGCGAATTTAACCCTTTGCGGTATAGGAGTGGTGCCTGAGCCCGTCCCATTGGCGAGACCCCGCTCGGAGCGGCGGCCGGAGTGGGATGCGGAGCGGCCCCGGGGGCTCGGGGCGGGGAGCTCTGAGTGTGGGACGGCGGGACGGCCGGGTGTGGATTTGTACCAGGGAACACGGGGTGCACACCGGCCGGGTGTGGGTTTGTACCGGAGAACACGGGCTGCAGAGCGGCCGGGGCGGGGGTTCTCATCGGGGAGCGCCGCTCGGAGCGCGGAGCCGCGGGCCCCGCCTATTGGCCGAGCGCCCCCCCTTCTCCGCGGGCAGCCAATCAGACGGCGCTGCCAGCGAGGGGGCGGGGCTCCGAGGGGCGTCACGTGTGCCTAACGTGCGCTGCCGTCCGCACTCGGGAAAGGGCGGGGCGGCTCTGCGCTTGACTGACATCGAGTTTGACCTATCAGCGTCCCGAGAGGGTCCCCGTGGGGCGGGACGCGGGTGCGGACTGGCGCGCAGGGCGAAGGGGCGGGCTTTGGACGGCGCGGTTGCTATGACGGCCAGCGCCGGGCCCCGCCCGCCCGGGCGCCGCCATCTTGTTGTTGATTCGGGCGGCGGGGAGCGGCGGCGCTGGGGCTCCGCGTTCCGGTGTCCCGGCCGGGCAGGCAGCGCCGGCCCCGGTGAGCCGCGGCGGGCAGAGACTGGCCAGGCTGCCGGGCGGGGGGCTGAGCCGGGCGTGCTGCCGTGAGGGGAGCCCCGGGTGCGGCCCCGTGAAGGGAGCAGGGATACACAGGCACGGCCCCGTGAGCAGCCCGGGTGAGGGGCCAGCGAGCACCGGGATGGGCCTGGAGTGGAGGGGTCCGTGTGCGGCCCCGTGAGGAGGGGCTGGAAGAGCCCGGTTCGTCCCCGTGTGTGCGTGGGTGAGAGCCGGGCGCTCTTCCCCGCGGGGCCCGCCTGGGGCACGGCCGGGGCGGGGTTCCCCGGGCTGGGCAGCGCGGTGCCGGGGCAGGGCCGTGCCCAGCGGGCACAGCGAGCGTCCCCTCCCTTTGTGCCCTTCCTTCTCTTCCACAGGAGCTGCGCGCAGGAAGGAGCTCGGAAACCGCGGCGGTAACATGAAACCAACATGGTGAGCAGGCCGGTGGGGCTGGGGGCCCGTCCGCGCTGCCCCCGGCCCGGGAGGGTTGGGTGGCCCGGGAGCGCTGGCTGCCCCGGTGGGGATACCCGGAGTGCCTGGCAGTCCCCGGGGCAGGTGTGCTCCTGGGGCTGCAGCCCTGGACCGGGACCAGCCTTCCCCGGGCTTTCCTAGGGGAGGGTTAAATTATGAATTAGGGTCGGTGGTACTGGGTCCATGTTCCTTCAGTTTTAAGCTCAGCATCCGCTCTTTTTTTTTTTTCTCCCTAGCAATATGCTTTAGTATGTGCTGCTGTTGTCATTTCAACCTGTCTTGCCCTTTTTTCGCTCCATCTGCTTTTCCTCCCTTCAGGTTCACCTGGCTTAACTTGGTGTTCAGAGCTTCCAGAGCTGGATTCCAATAATTGGCCTTTGCTAACGAAACACTGAGTGGTGCAGGAATGATGGGGGCTTGGGTCTCTGTTCGTTTTTAGTGTAATGTTTCTGTGATCGTTAGGGCTGTGTAAACATGTTTAGTAGCTTGTCTCACAAAATAACATGCAGTAGTGTGTTGTGAAAGTCTCATTGTAGTGAACTGTCACCTGCAGCTGATATGCTAACACTTGTGTGTTTGGTCAGGTTTTTGATGGAGAAAAATAATGGTATTCTTGTTGTTTATCACTGAATTAAGATTCTGATTTCCTTGTTATAGAAATTCTGTTGGGAGCTTCAAAGTGTTTTAGAATTAGGTGTATCATTATTGCATGTTGTCACAGTAATCCTAAATAGGTCTCTCTTAGTCCCATGTAGCAATTTCTTCCTATTTTGATTGTGAAGTATTTTTCTGGGTTAGTTTCGCTCTGACCTAAGGTAAGTGCTTTGTTTTGGAGCTGGAAGGAAAGTGGTAGGTTATGAAAAGATTTAGTTGTGAGCTTTATAAAACAAGATAACATTGGGTTGCATTTTCAACTGCGTCGAATCCTTGTTTGGTCAATGTATTGAATTGTCCTAATGCTAATTTTCCTTTTCCTTTCTTGGAGGGTGTTTCATACCCTCTCAGCTTTTTCAGCACAACCGTTTCCAGGTGCATGGAAACAGCCTGTGCTATCCTGGTTAGAGCCTGTTGGGCTGATGTGAAATGTCCTTTTTCATGGCCTTGCCTTTGCTTCCTGTCTCGTAAGGACTTTTGGGAGAACAGGGGAAGTGATCCTTAGCTCCTGGAGGGGAAGTTGATGTACACAAGGTTATTAGTGTAGGAATCCTTGATGGAAAGAGAGGCTATGCTGGTGGGACACTCTCCTGGGCCCTCTGGTTTGTCATGAGGCTCTTTGTGGCAGTTTTGCGTGTTTCTTGCAAAGAAGAAGAGGAAGTGAGCCCGATTATCTGTTGAGATAAGAAAGGGGACAGTTTTTAAGATCAGCTTCTGATCACCACTCTCACGTTCCATATGTGGCTTCACAGGTGCTTCAGCTCATGTAAGTATAGACTGCAACCCATGGGAGGTTCTTGTCTTGTTACTTATGCCTGTGCAGGTGAGAATTAGAGTTCCCTGACTTACAGACTGATCAAGCTAAAGACAAACTGTCTGTTTTTCCACCCAGCTTTGTGAGTGCATAAATGATTTTGCAGGTGCAAGGGAAAAGGGGCTGGTGCTGGAATGGGGTCTTATCTGAGTTCAGGGTAATCTGCAGTGTGACTGTGTAAGCAACAATGTATTTTTACATTATCTATTTTCTTGCATATAAATATAATTTTAAACCATATTTTTACATATATATTTAAAAATTAAATGAAACAGTAGTGCCCATGCTTCTCTTCCACTTCTGTGAATAATTGTGTGCCTGATCATCAGGTGGACAGCACTGGACATGTCCTTCTTATAAAATATTTTAGAAGGAAAAGTTAGATGTGCTTTGAGATCCCCTCTCTTGGCAGATTGTGCAAGTCAACTGACTTGGAAGTTATTCTGCCTTGCATTGCACGTAGTGAAAAGTCAAGGTTAGAGTAGCAAGCACTCAGAGGTCAGAAAAGTGCCCAGGCTGGAGTAGTACCTGTGCCCTTAATCAGCTAATTGGCCTTTTAAACAACTGTTGTGATTTCTTCTTCATCAGGCAGTTGTATGCTCTACTCATCCCATCTGAGCTGCCTGGTTTGTTTTTTTCCTTTTCTCCCACAAATACAGAGCTTATTCCTTTTGGGTGAAATGATCAAACTCTGAAATGTGACCTTGTTGAGCTTGGCTGGTGTGAGATGAGGAGCCCTGTACCTGTAGCTACAAATAGCTCGGGGCTATTTGTTGACCATCTGCTTACAGAGCTCAGTCTCTTTGGTCCAGTGGGTTACCAAATGTTTGTAAAAAGGTTTGATCACTTTTCAGATGTCAGTGTTTAGTTAATTTCTCTGTGCCTAAAGGTTTTTGTGGATCTGGTGGATTCTGACTGGCACGCTGGGTATGGGATAGCACTCGCTGTGCCGTCCACTAGGATAAGAAATGTAGGTGCTAAGTTTGAATTGGATATCCAGAACGCATGCTCTAGAGGGGGTGTGTTTCTTCCATCTGTGGTTGAAATGCAGATACTGAAGCCGTGGAAAATCTTACAGAGGCCTTGATTATTGCAGTGTAACCCAGGCACTTGACTCACTGTCAGTAGATTCCCCCAGTCTGTCCATCAGCGATTAGCTCATAACGTGTTGGAGATGTGAGCATCTCAGTGGAGTGTTAGTGCTGGGATTTGTAGTCTCAGAAGTTAGTATTGACAAAAAGCTGCAGCCTGATTTGTTTGCTCTTGCATTTGACAGTGTCACGTTGGTGCTGGGCAGGGTTTAGCATTGAACTTGACTTGCAGAGTTTGTGTGTGGCTCTCTACTTGCTTGTTTATATAGTGTGACATGCCTAGGAACAACTGCTTTTATTTCTGACCTCTCAGTCTTTGAGAGGGAATGTATCAAAAACAAGTCTAGTAAGTACAGAGGGTCCCCAGCGAGCGCAGGAAAAGGAGCAAAAGAACAGAAAATGCGACAGAACCCTCTGCAAGAGTCATGTTGAGTGTTTGTGTTACGTGCTGTAAACTGAAGGAGCCCTTCAGCTCTATGGAGGAGCAGCTAGCAGTCTCCCTCATTTCTATTCCTGATGTGACAGGAATGCAGAGCAGGATGCTGGCCAGTGTTTAATATCAGGTTTGTTGCTGCTGTCGTAGGGGAGGTGGGGGAGGAAGAGGAAGTGTGTGTGCGTGGCTGCTTGGTTTCTGTTTTGCAGCGCTGCCTGTGCGCGGTGTTGTGCTGTTCTGATGTGGCAGCAGCTGTTATTTCTGGTGTTCCCAGTGTGCTCTTCGGGTGGATGTGCTTCCTAATAGATGCAATTCTCTTAATCAGTGTGTTGGGCTGCCTGTGTAGTCCATGCTGGTGTGAACCACTCTGCAGGTGGTACTGAGGTGCAGGTCCTTTGCCTTCATTCATTTCCATGGGCCCCTCTGTATGCATTTTGTGTGGCATTAACCGTGTGTAAAACACAACCTTCTTAAGCTTGCATTTATTTTGCATCACCCCATCAGTATGTGGTGTCATTAGTGTTTGAACCCCTTCTTTGGGAGTAAAGGAATAAGCTTTGCTATTACAGGGTGTCTCTCTAGCTGTATAATGTGCCCACAGTAGTTAAAATGGGTGCAGTTGTTTTGTTAAATCACATGGACATAGCTGCCATAATTATATTAGTAGGAGATCCATCAACCAAATCTGATAAAAGAGGTTATGATGTGGATGTGACTGTGCTGGCAGGACGTCACTGCACGTGCTTGGGAGCTGCAGTAGATAAGCTGTCTCTGATTTAGCTTTTGTAGTTAGAAAGGTTATCTCCTTCACCAGCTGTCCTGCTGCTTTGCCAAATGCTGCCTCCCCTGTGCTGGGGCCTACAACCAGGCCTGTTCAGCTGCTGGGGTTTACTATACTCTGCTCCAGCCTATCTTCCCTAGTGCCCATCCCTGCCTGGTGAGGAACAGTCATGGATCCTGCTCTGTTCCACCCTGGTTGGGAATTTTCAGCTAAGAGTGGCTGAGGCAACTGGGGACAGTGTGTCCCCTCAGCCCAACTGGTGGCTTTGGTAAAGAGCATCTGCCAGAGCCCACAGGAATGAGTGAGAGCGTTTGCTTCCTGAAAGGAACTTGTGAATTCCAGTCCCAGTCTCTAGGGAAGGCATGCTCTCAAACATTCTGAATTGACAAACAAGTAAGTTCTAAATAAAATCTAATTTAGGATTTGCTAACTCGTTTCCATACATAATTTCACAGGCTGACTTCCTTCTGGGGTCCTGCTCCCTCTTGATTGTGAGAAGTTGGCTCCATATTCCAGTGACTGCTCAGCCAAAGGAGCTTGGGTGACATCTCCAAGGTAACTTTTCTGTTTTGTTCAGAATACATATGCAGCCATCTTAGAGATGCAAAGAGGAGCAAACTGCTTGCTTTTTACCTCTCCCTTTGGAATTTTACCCTTCAAGTAAGGATATGTAAATACAGTTTGTGGGAGTTTTGCTCTTATTTTTGAAGGATACCACAAGAACCCCCAGGTAAGTGCAGTAGCACAGACTGAAAAATTTAGTCCTGTTCATTGACCAAATTGGTGTCAGTTCTTTGTAATAAGAACTAAAATTCCAAGAGCTGGAGGCTCACTCATGCTCTACTAATTCTGGCCATTCAGGTAGCTGATTTGCAGCTGAATCACCTTATGATGATTTCAGAATTCTTATCATTGTGTGCTTTTTTCCTTTCTTTTGAGAGGTTAGTTTGCTGAAAGTTGATAAGGCTGATCTGATAGCCTTTCAGTTTCACAGAGGTTACTTCGTGCTGTCCTGAATTTGGAAGAAAGTCAGTCATATTTGTTTTCCCTCAGCTCTTTATCAACAAAGATATGACTCAGTATACCTGTGGTATAAACAGACTCAAATGACCTTGTTTCCTTTAGACATGGTATGTTTAAGTAGTGGTTGTCACACAGTTCAGTTTCCTGGTGGAGAAGCCCCTGACCTGGTGGGTGATGGTCTTAGATTGAAGTGCAGAAGGTAATGACCAGAGAAGCTGAGCTCCACAAGTACCATTTTGGGGCAGGGAAAAGAGACATGTGCTGCCTTTTCTTCAGGGCATGCTCCTGTGTCTGTCACTGCTGACTTGAGTGCTGATCTAAAGCTATACTACTGTATAGCTTATATATTCTGACATTTCTCTTTTTCTCCCCCCCACCATGGTTCTGTGCTGAGCTGCATTTTCCCCAATTTTTTAAACTTCCAGAGTGCGTTAATGCAAAATATCATGTTATCTTTAATTCCAATTAATGTTATTCAATTGTTGGTATCAAAGTATTGCCAAGCATTTCCAAAAGTGAGTTCAGAAATCTTAAAAAGGGCACAAGAAGACAGGGCTGGCTGTTTGTTCGGTGTTCTTTGACAGTACTGTCTGAGCAGCTTAAGCACGTGTGGGGAGCAGTCATGATCTCATTACAGCTAACTATAGGTGATAAGCAGCTTTGAGCACCAAAATCAGTGCACCACTGAGTGCAGATGTCAGGGAGTTATTTAAAGCAGGAAGGATTTGGGAGAGAAGCCTGGGGGCTGCATAGTCCCATGTCTTACTCAGTGTCTGAATCAAACCATCGAGTGACTCCATGAAATTGCTGGAGCTCTTGCAGGAGATGAGATATGCTGCTCTTGCATTGGTTTGTTGGTTAAAAACATGGTAAAGTCCTGGAGCTTTGGAAGACCCTCACAACACTGCTGCTTGCTGAAAGGTTTATTGCACTTTTCCAAGCTGTGGCCTTTGTGTAAAGCAGGGTGACACATCTGAGGAATAGACCTGTTGAATTCACTGGGGTTGACTCACATACCACAAATACTGAAATAAAAAGAACTTTTAACTTGAGTATTTTGAGTCTGTCCCAGAAGAATTGTTGAAGCAGTCTGAAGCTCAGTTTGTGTTGAAACAATATATATGCAGTTTTTTTTAAGATATTTTATATTTTCTTTCTTAAACACTCCCACGCTTCCTGTAATAAAATCCACATCATGTTTGTCTCAAAGATGTGGATTTTACTTAGATTAAGTGTTACACTGTATAAAATGTTTATGGATCCCTTTACTTTTGCAAATAATGGAGTGGTTTACTTTATTTTCCATTAGAAGCAGATATTGTAAATGTGTTTTCTTACGCTGTGCAAGTGGCATTTCCTTTATTTGGGCATAAATCTTCTTTATGTAATTGAGGTCTTAATACTTCACAGTTCTTACCACAAGTGTTGACCTGAATACACTTATTAAAATTTGACAGTAAGCTAAATGTGAACCAANCAACACCTGGGGATTTCTGTTTTTCTCCTTAATTATTTTCAGCTTTAGTTAAATATGATCACAGAAATTTCCATTCCTGTGGTCTGTGTGTTAGTTTTGTAACACGCTTAGCACTGACACTTCCAATGAATTTCAGCAGCTTAGAAAACTGAACCTATTGACAGTTTGGTTCACCTAATGACAAAAACCAGTTGTCTTAAAAATTAGTTCTGATTTGTGAATGCAGCTTGACTCACACATTCTTAGTTAAAATAGTTAATGGTATTGTTTCATTCACCAGCCAAAAGTGAGCCAAGGTTTTTATTCACTGCAATTAAGATACCTTCTTTAAACCTGGCAATTAAAGATCACAGGTTAGATGGTTAAGTGTTTGAGACTTTATGTTTTTTGGAGTTCATCCCATTGTGACATGACAACCAGAAGAAAATTCAAAACCTTATAAGAATTCTGCCAAGGATCAGTGTCCCGTGGTAGTGAGCTTGCCAGGCTGAATCTTGTATGAGTGCAAAGCACTTTGTTTCAGGTTTCCTGTCATTTGCAGTATTTTTATCATTCTCAAGGAAGGGAACTCTGTGTTATTTTCCACCCATTATGCTTGTTGTTTTGTGTTTTGCAGCCTGAGATGATATGCTTTTGGCACATGTTATCACACTGTATTGATCTGGAAGAGAAAATGAAAGGGAAATTGGCTTTCCTTAGCTATATACAGCCTGTGATGTGTTGTGGCTGTGAGAATACATGTGATTTAGCAGACTGTTATTTTGTAGGAAAAAACCCAACCAACCTGCAGCATGGCCTTGCAGTGTCTTTAGAAGAACTTAAAATGTGAAAAACCAAGGTAGCTGTAGTATACTTGAGAGAGGTTTTGCTGTTAAAAACAAATTTGCCACAATGACTTCCACATGAGTGTGCTGTGCTTTTTTAGTGTATTTGGGCAGGAGATTTTTTGATGTATATGCAGGTGCTGCATCTAATAATCTGCAAACCAATTTGACATATGAGGTTTAACATACTTTCTTTTTGCTTTGGCTTTACATCTCTTACATAACCAATGGCCTCTGTGGTAAGTGGCACACTAGAAAGCCTGTTGGAAGGAGCTTTGAGATCCACTTCAGCAGCTTAACATTTAGATAAGATGTTGGGAATTTGTGACCTGTAGAGTGTTTACAGGGACTTGTTTACGACTGCTTCAGTGAACAGGAAGTTAAATATAGGCTTTGTTTGTCTGATTCTTCACTTCAAATGAAGAGAAGTTCCTTGTTTCAAGCCCTCAAACAGAGCTGGTTGGTGTGGCAATGCATTTCAAGGGGCCTGCTGCCCAGGTTGGTGTATAGGAGAGTAATAATGAAGATTTGGAGTATTAAAGGTCCCCTTGGGAGGTGCTTGAGAAATATACAGTGGAGTGAACTGTTTTCTGAGCTCCCTTCTTGGCTATTTCCTTTTGCAAAGCCAAGTTGCATTGGATACCTTGGAAGTGTGAAGTTTGCTAGAAGAAGGTACTAAAGGATGGTTGTATTGGCTCCTGATTGGGTAAAATAATCTTGCAGACATTTTTAAATGCCAGGTTTTGTCCTTCAAAAATGTAGCACCTTGCCAAGCTGGAAGTTGTGATTGTCTGACTGATGCATTTGTCTCTTGAGAAGACAGCCTCAGGTTCAGATTGCCTTTCATTTCCACTCAGCTGGCTGGGCCTCCTGTTAATTCTTTGTCCTTTACCTTCCAGAACATGCTGCAAGCCACAAAACAACTCCAAGGTATTCTAACAGCTTTAAGATTTTCAGTATGAGTGATTGAAAGCCTTGCAGCTTATGCTGATCCTCAGGAGAGTTACAGGATAACATCAGGCCCAGATCAAAATCCCTTCCATGACCCTGGGTTGTGTCTCATGTGTGTTCTGCCATATTGAAGGGATGAGAGTATCCTTGTATGAAATTGAGTTTGGAGTTTTATCTGGTTTCAAATGAAATGACTACCTTAGCTTTCACCCCATCAGATACTGTGTCATATATTCTGCTTAAATTAAGTACCAGATTTAGTGCACTGTCTTTGTCTAAAGTATATTTGCCATGACAGACCTCGTTATTTCCCATTCCAGACCTCAAAAATGAAATGTTGCCCTTTATCCTTGAAATTTCCGTGGCATTATTTACTTTCTTGTAGCACTTGTATTGAGATTTTTTTTCCCCCATAATGCAGAGCTTGGTTTTTTTCCTCTTTCCTTTTCAGTGTTTTTAGTTTGTTTGTTTTTTTTTTTTTAGTAGGTTGACAGTACAAGAGAATATACTGTATATGAGAATGTACCTTCCTTTGGTACCTTCTCATGGAGAAAAAATCACAGTGAAATGTTCAGTTGAGAAGTTACAGCTCATGATTTCCTGCCTGTGACCCTCAAGGCTCACCTGCTTAGGGAAATTAAACTGGTATCAAGTAGGGGGCATGGATTTGCAATGTGATTATGTGGCTGTAACTCCTGTGGACGTGCTTATAACGTTGTTTCTGCCACACCTGCTTGGGACAGCTGCATTAATCAGCATGTTCATCCTTACCTAGTGGAGCTCTGCCTGTGGAATCCCTTAATGCAGAGGCACTGATAGTGATAAAATAACACTTCTAAGGTAAAGCTTGTTTTGCTGGAGGTGTTCAGAAGGTAAAGAGTGAGGAATGCTTTCTTTGTCATTGTGAGTAGTGCTTTTTTCAAGGAAAAAAAATTAGATAAAAAGTGGGGGCCCAAAATATGCCTCTTCCAGCTGAATTAATTTTTTCATTGGCAGTGTGAAGTTAGGTGGGGTTGCAGTGGGAGAGGAGGGAGTCTCTCAGTTGGCCATAGAAAATTTTACCTCTCCATACAAACCTTGGTATATTTATTGTAGCATGGGTGTCTACCTGAAATTACAGGGCAATCTGCAGTTCCATTTTCTCACACAGTAAATTAAGTGGTTTCCTGAGCAGTGGTATCATCTGGAGTACTGTATAACTGACTGCCTTGCATTTCTCTGAGCCTTTTCAGATATTTAAGAAAACCCCAAATTTTGTTTAGTATTGATGTCTCAGAATTACTGTAGCGGAACAAACCACCAGATAACTGCTCCTTGTGCTTTTGGCACAAGAGTTTGTTTACCAGGGTGAAGTGAGCTTGTTTGGATAATCTTGCTTTTATTCCCCTAAGTCTTTCTGTTGGACTGATGTGCTCTTAGATTGTCTTTCTGTTTCTGCCATATAAACAGAAAAGTTGCTCAAGGATTTGGATTTTTGGCCAAGCAGCCCCACATTCATTTGAAAGAGATGCCCTAATTTGAGTCCATATTAACAAAACCAATTCAGTTGTTTGTGTACTGGGACACAAATTCTTTAGATTTTGAGAATTTTAATTGACAGGCAAGACTAAGTTGAAATGAAGTGCAAGGGGATCAGGAAAAGTGAAATGACTGCCAGACTTCTGGCTTTAAAGAATGGTTTAAAAGTAGCAAGGTAGTCAAGTAAATTGTTCCTTTCTGAAAAGCTGTTTTTCTGCTGGCTGAAGTACACCACAACTGAATGGTTTTACCAAGATCATGGAAACATTCAATGGAAGTACAAAACCAGTAGCCTATTCCTGGTTCTTTCCTTTCCATTTGGGTAATCTCAGGTAGATTATGGTTATCTAGAAGATATCTAAAGAATCTGTTAACCAAATCAACTGAGTGCTTTGCTGACTTGTCAAGCTTCAGCAGAGAGCTGTAAGAATTGCTGCATTTCTCCTTGGCTTTAAGTATTTTACCAGTGTTCAGACAGAAGTTGTGCTGTCTGATAAAACTGCAGGATGTCATTAAGGAGCTGCCAAATGTAAGTGTTTTCTGCTTCCCTGTGTAGAAAAAGACGAGTGTAGCTGAGGCAAAATGTTTGTTTAGCTTTATCTTCACAGTTAGAGAAAGAGAAAATTCTGATGTGTGTGCCCCTCCAGTCATCTCAAATGCTGTTGTAACTGCCAAAATGCCCTGGTGTATCTCTGTCTGCATATGTGAGATTAAAGTCCTCTTGGGTACTGAAATTCCAGCTCACATGAGGCGGTGAAGCTGTCAGTGCCTTGCATTCCATGGAGGGATAGGTGGAGCTTATGCAGACAACACATTAAAAGTCAGACTGCTAATCTTTTTGTTCAGAGCTGCTGCTTGTGCATCACCTACAATTTTGGCAGGACACCCTCAGTCAGGATGCTGCTCTGATGTGATCTGGTGGTGGCAGGAGGCAGAGGTAGAGCCCAAGCCATGGCTGAGCAGATGTTTGTTTCTGGCCACAGAAGTGAGAAGATGAGTGTTTGCTAGTTTGGATCTTAAACTCATTCATTAACAACACTGGGCATTGCCACAGATTTTCTAAAGGCAGAGATCCTGCAGTCCCCAGCTCCTTTAAGAGAGCCAGTTGCTCGGCATGCCCTTATCTAACACTGTTCATTTCCATATAATTAATTCTCAGGCAGCTCAGAAAAAGGGCAATGTATAGATCTGAGGAGGAGATGGATCAGAGCGGTGTCACAGCCCACAGTGTATGACAGGAATTGTAAAGCTGCTTTACAGTGAGCTTGAAGTGAACCAAATCAAACACTGGTTTACAGAGGCCCTAAGGGTGAGATTAGCTGGCTTGTGATGGTTCTTCATGGCAAGTCTGTGTTTGGTTTTGATGTATAACTCTTAGACTTGATAGGTTTAAATCTATATGTTGTCCTAATTCCTAAGGAAACAAAACATTTGTGCTGCTTCCTGAGTACTGGAGCCAGCTTCTGCTCCTTAGCAGCTGAGTTTGCTCTGCCCTCCCTTTGCACAGGACGTGTTGTTGTTCACAATTTGCTCTTTGGATGGAGTGTCTGGATCTTGACTGTGGGGTCAGTCTCTTCAAGATGAGAAACATTTCCTTTCACAGATCCTAAATGGCTGCTTACCAGTAGCCATGCTTTGAAAATTCCCTTCTTGTTTCAGTTGGGAATGGGATGTGGTGTCTTGGCTTAGCTTTCCTCTGTAGTCTACATACAAAGCAAAGACAAAGGAGAAGTGTTTGAATATCTGTGTAAGTTTTCTGGAAGCAGAGTATTGCAGGACTGTACTCTGAAGGTAAAGAGGAAAGAGCAACTTTTCTCTTAAGCATTGTGAAATAGAAAACTGCACATATAAACAGCAGTGTAATGTTTTTCTTGTTAGGAGTGGTAGGAAGAGGCAGGTGGGAGAACTTTTTGCCTCTGGCCCTAATGAAGCTGGTGTGTCTTTTGCATTTAAAGTCTCAACATAAATAAGTCACTGCTCAGGGATTTCTGCTTAAGTCAGGTCACAGTCAGCAGCTTAATTGAATGTGGTTTCTATAACTTGTGGAGAAGGTTTCTGAGCAGTTACTGTGTATCATGCAAGTTTTGCTGCAGTTGCTATTTTTTCTATGCTTTCTTCTTTTATTATTTTTTTATTTTGGGGAAGTAAGGTGCTGAGTTACTGGGGTAGAGGACAGGGAGCCTGCATTGCGCATCTGCATCGTGACCTGGGGAGTGAATCAGCTCAGTCAGGAGAGTTGAGCTGTAGTGAGTTGTCCGGCCATTTTCTGGCAGGCAAGAGTTCCTGACAGTGGCTTCAGTGTATGGGTGAGGAAAATCCAGTTTGAGTCTGCCTCTGCTGCTGCAGGAGATGCATTTAATAACATCCACGTCTTTGCTGAAGGGACTCGTGCTTGAGGCAAGAGCTGTCTCTGCTTTTTTTTGTTGTTTACCCAAGTAAACAATTTTATCATTGGAAGAAGATACTGAAGTTTTCAAATCCATGTTGTTCCCAGAAGGGGGCAGGGGAGACTTGCGAGTTGTGGAGTTTGATAAAAAGTACTTTTGTTTGGTTTGGTGGCACTTCCGTGCTGGCTTTGAGGCCCAGCAGGCACTGCTGCCGCCCTGGCAGCGGGAGCATGGCACCATGAGACCCCTGCTCAGTGCCAGGAGCCTGCTGCAGGGACCTGGGCTGCAAGCCTCCCCTGCCTTGGCTCTCCTTTCTCTCTTGGGGAGCATTGCAACAGCTGAGAGCTCTCTCCTGCACTTCCCTCTCATCTGATACACTGAAATGATATGTGTGTTAAAGCCCTGAGAGATGGAGTCATCATAAAACATCCCTATTTCTATACCAAGAGCAATCTGGACAAGTTGGCATCTAAGTGTGTGAAAATCCTTCTTCCCTTATTCTGTCATCCAGATTTTTATTCTTAATTAAAGCTGGAAAGAAGCTTCTCTTCTAGAAAGCAGCTTTCTTCAGGATTTTCATGGGAGTCTTGGTTTGCTCTTTATAGACCTAACTTCCATTTGCTAAATACAGCCTGGCCAAGAGTGAGAAGGAGACTGTTTTGCCAAATGTTTTCGAAATGGGGTCATGCAACTCCAGCAAGTTTGTTTTATGTCTGCAAAATGACCTGGGATTTCTTTGACAGCCTGGAATACAGACAGAACAAACTTGGCCATGTTAGTGTGCATTTCTGTCTTTGAATGGGGGAAACAGCTACTTTCTCACAGGAAGTGCTTTTTGCAACATTCCTGATAATTTTGACATAACTTCTACCTCTGCACTGGCAGTGAAGGGGTAAACAAAGACTCTGCTGAGTAAGGGGGCTGAATGAATGATGCACAGATTTCCTTGAGGTATTTGGTGGTTTTTATGCCTGAATGGGTCTTCAGCTGCAAGGTCTCCTGGCTCTTGTGTCTAGAGACAAGGTTGAAGAAGGAACCAGCAGTCAGAAGCAGATGGAGACAGAGTGGAGGATTACTTGAGAGAACTGGAGCCATGGGAGCCCACGGGACCTGATGGTGCTGTAGTGCCAGCCTTGGTCATCTGCAAAAGTCACAGAGGTGCTGCTGGCACATCTCTGATCAGGAACTTTCAAACTAGGCCCAAAGGATAATCCAGGGTGGCCAATCTCACTTGAGTCCTGGGGACAGTCATGGCTCAGGTCCTTTGGTACACCTGTGTGAAACATGTGCCGGAATGTGACTGGGAACAGTTAGTGTGGATTTACTGACTCTAAGTTGTGTCTGACGCACCTCATTGTCTTTGTGATAAAATAATCCGATTTGTGGATGGGGAAGAGCACTAGGGCCCATTTAGCCTAAGTTTCCTGGGTCTTTTACAGTGTTCTTCTATGCATGTTGGGACATTACAGACTGGATGGGTGGAGTATGAATTCAAGCACATCAGGGAATTCTGAGGAGTAAATGGAGTCAGAGGCAGATGAAAGAGTGATTCATAGAGCTCTTTCCACAGGACATTAGCTTCTGAAAGTAGGCTCTTAATCAGTCTTTTTTTTCCCCTCCTGAATGTCATCCTTTGCCACAATGTGATAAGAGTGGATGGAAGACAGTATTTAAGAGGCTGTCTGGTTGAAATTCATCAGTCTGGCTCATTATCAGTGTAGAAGATTAATCTGTCTTTTCTTGGGAAGAAGTGGGGAGGTTCACATGAATGTTCTTCAAGATTACCTTGTTTTGTTTTTCATTCAGTCATGTGTATTTGTGATTGCCACTGAACTACAGTTAAATAAAATACATGGTAGTTTTGGGGATTTCAGTCATACCTAGGGAGGATGTGTTTGGAATGCTGTGAGGTTAGTTTGAGAAGAAGAAAAATAATCAGTCAAAACAAAGCAATTTTGTTTTCAATGGGTTACAGCTTCTGTCGGTTTGACAAACTTGCTGTTATAAAAGGCGATCTGGAGGTTTTCTTTACCTAATGTGTACTTTAAATTCTCTTCAGTGTTCCTAAGATACTGTGAAGCATCTGATAATCTTTTGAGGATTGCCGGTCTGAAAAGAATGCTGTCATTAGATCTGGTCAGGCTAAGGTATAAATATTTATGCCTAAGGAACTGTAATTGCAAAATTCAGTGTGTGGTGTTTGCTTTGTTGTTTTTTTTTTTCCCCTTTCCAGTATTGCTATTACTGGCTTGCTGCAGCCAGTGGTATGCATTGGAATTAAGAATTCAGCTTAAGCTTTCTAGTGTGGTAGTGTGCTAAATTAAGGTGCCAGTTATGAGCAAAGAGGTTAATGGTCTTACATAACGCTGGTCTTGAGGTTTTTTGCCACTGCAGAATCAAAAATAGCAATTAGGAGTTCATTTTTTTGTCCTAGTTGTGTATTTTTCTGTGGGGATCAATTATCTGCAGCAACTGACTTTCTAATCAAGGCTGTTTTTTCTGTTTTAAAAGCATCATAATTTAAAACTTGAGAACAGTATTAAAAATACCAGTTCACCACAAGCTGCTTACATTTGTCTTTCAGTTAGTGGTCTCTTGGAAAGCTATAGATCATCCTTATTTTATCAGAACTGCCTAAGGAATGTAATTTTAGCTCCTCTGCGTTTATGGCTTTTGCAGTTATTCTTGTTGGGTTCAGCTCCTTGTGGCTTTTTTGTGTCTGTGGTTAACCCTGTAGCTTCTCTGTACAGTTACTGGTTAAAACTCTTTAACCCTTGGCTGCACTTTGCTGTTGAATTGTGTAGTCTGAAACAGCCAAAACCATGGAGTGTTCTTACAGATGCATCTGAGATCTGTTGTGTTAGCCAGTACTATTTTTCCTTCTGAGAACACTTTGCCATTTGTCCCAAATGGGATTTGGCTTGTATGTGTGTCTAATCTCATCCTAAATCTCCATTCAGAGGTGCTGGAAGTATGTTCCTTCCTGTTGAGGTTTCCCTTCATGTCTAGCCCTACTTTTTTTTTTTTTCTCATTGTGGAATTCATAACGCATTGTAACTTTAATTACCTTATGAATAAAAAAATTTATATGGTCACCTCTATAGCAGCATGGATTGCTTTACATTTGTGCACTGTTGAGTGGCAAGAGGAATAATTCCTGGTTATGTTGTCTAGGGAAGACTCAGGATTGGCTTTGTAGACTCCATTCAGAAGTGCCTAAATGGTGTCTTGTTGGAAGGTGAAAAAAACCCCAAAAGAACAGGGGGAAAGTTGTCCTCAAATTCTTGGTGTCTGATGTCTGTGAAGAAGAAGGATTTATGTAACTGAATGTGCTGCATTCTGCTCCTTGGCTCTCCCTCTGAGGTGCCAGCATGTTCTTACAGGGCATTGCTGCTCTCACTTCCTGACAGCCCACCTAGGCTAGGAGCCTGCTGAGGCTCTGCCTCGCTACCCGGGCGGAGGAGCTGTGAGCTGCTCTCACCACACTTGCCCTCATTTTTTAGCATATGGTGATCTCTGCTTTTCAGTCTTTCCTTGATGAAATGTCTGCTTCCAGGGTAGTCAGCAGCCTGCATGTGCAGATAAGCTGAATTGGGATTTGAGCAGGGAAGCACTAAGCAGATCTGCAGCTGGGTGTGTGACAGCACAAAGAGTCCCCTCCAAACATCACTGGCTGTGCTTTCCCTACTTGCATTAGAGATTCCATTAGAAGTCTGGTCTTTGAGCAGTCATCTTATAAATTTTACTAATATCTCTCTGCTGATAGAAATGAGGACACAAGACATAGTGTTAATGTGTAATAGCAGTGGGCTGGTAGCTGAGCAGAAGTCTCCCAAGGGTAGGATTCATAATCCTCTTAGAGGAGAGGAGAATCAGAGGCTTTGGAAGGTCACCTTTTGTGGGGTGAGAAACATTCCCTGTGCAAAGCTCTGTTGCCTCTGTGATCAATTCCTCTCCCATTTTCATATTTCATCTCACAGCAGCAGAAAATAGATCTAGATGAATCCTGCAAGAGTCTTGACCCCTGTAAAACTCCCACTGCCTCAGGTTTGACTACCTGCCAAAAGACAGCTGTGTGTATATGGGTTGATAATCTTGTGTGACAGGGTTATGAAGTCTCACTATATAGAGATAGTGTCTGTTCCCCATGAGGCACTTTGATCTAAAGGGGACAGCTATGTGCTTCTTCTTAGTGCTTTGCAGCTTCACTACGGTTTTACCTTTGCCTTATTTTGTTGCACCTGTATTTTGCTCGTGTTGGAGAGTTGTGAGAAATTCAGATGTGTAAATGCAGTCCTAAATGACTACTTTACTAAATTTCCTTAGTGTTTAAAAACCCTGTAATATGTGTATTTGATGTTTAAAGTGCAGTACGTTCAATGTTAGTGCCTGTCAGAAGCCAGAAATTTATTAATTTCTTGCTTGTGATTTATGATATTTTAGTGATGTGTTGGGACAGAGATCTAGCATTTGCTCGTGAACTTAGTATTTTCTTTTAAAGACCTACTTTTTTTTTGCAAGGTTGTCCAAATACAATGGAAACTTGCTGCTTTTTCAAGCAGCAGCCACAACTTAATCTCTGAACTTTGGAGGAGTGAATTCTGCATGGCAATGGCCATGTTCTGTAAGTGTGCTTTCCTTCACATGGCAGCGAGATGGCAAGTAAAAACTGAATTTTCTGCATCTCTGAAGCAAGGCTGGGCCTTCCAGGAATCCCTGATTTGATGGATGCAGTGTCCAGAGTGAGGTGTTACAAGCCACTGGTGAGAGTTTGCTACAGCAGATGTTGATCATGAGGAAATGGGTGTGAGGCTAAAGTGATGAAACATATCTTAGTGAAATTTTCCTGAGGAGACCCTGGGATGTCCCTGTCACTGAGGAATTCTGTGCACAGCCAAGGGTGACATTCTGCTCCCCAGCAGCATACACAGACACAGCTTTTGGACCTGTGTTAGCACAGGAGCTCTTTCATGGTGGGACAGGGGACAGATGACCTGTTCCAGCTTGGTGTCACCTTCAGTGTGGTTGCAGCTCCGTTGCTTCACAGGAACTGCTGCAGTGGGTTCCTACACAGAGCCCTTTAGATGGATCAACTCTTCCTTCCTAAAAAGCTTCGTTGTGCAGAAGTGGTCAGCTTTCTGAAGTGACTTTCTTAATAGTTTAACCAAGGTAAAGAGAACCTTGGATGTAACCCAGGCAGCAGTTTCTAAGAATTCTTTGTTGTTCATGAATCGGTGTTGTTTGTATAATGTTGTTTTCACTGTTCCCCCTGGCTTTGCTCCCCAGTACTGCTTGTGCATGCTGCTGCTGTTTGTCATGCCCTATTTAATCACAACAGGCTTTCCTCACTCTCCTCTATATATTTTAGCAGCTCTTTTGCTCTGAAAGTAATGCTGGTATCAAATAAATTAAAGATTTATTTTTGAGGAAATAGGGCATTTTAAATATTAATGGTCTGTTGTGGCAGATGAAAACGTGAAGTATTGGATTGCAGATTTTTTTAATGTACTGTTTAAATCTTTTGAACCAAAGTGGTTTTGTATAACTATTAGGTAGTTATGTTGTGATATTTTATCTATGTTGAGTAAGAGAGCAGCTTCACAGTGGCTTGGAGGTGGAGTTTTGCTGTGCCTTGGTTCCCACTTTCTCCCATGTTTTGATGCTGGGGGATTGTCGGCCAGATGTATTAGGGACATGATCCAACTGAAAACTGAAGGCTTTTTGTTTTGTTTTATATATTGCTGCTTTGTTTTCCTACCAGATTGGGTGCTTAATGTGGCTGTCTGCAGGGGTGCTGATGTGGGTGTAAAGAAGGTGTCAGGAGGGGTGAAAAAGTCAAATGATGTTTCTGCTGCAAGTGACGACTCAACCTCTCTTTAAAGTCAGGGGGTGAGACTGTTCTCTGAGCGTGTGTTTGCAGGGCAGCTGGAGCTGAATGGAATTGGCTCTGCTCCCCTTGTGCCTGCCCTTGCCCTGCTCACTGATTGTCCCCTTTTACTTTCGTTGGGCACTGGCAGTAAACCAGTTCAGGAAGCCACATTGGCGAAAACAACTTTTCTTTTTTTCCGGGTTAACTTGTTTGCCAGGCTGGTTTCTGAGCAGGATCAGTGAGTGCCAGTGCTGACTCAGGAGAGAGGATGGGTTTGAAGAATGCTGACTTAGATTTACTTAAGATGTCATGAAACTATAGCCTGAGATGCATGCTATGAAACAAAGGGTAAGGCTTGCCAGTTAGCAGTTTTTTCAGTTTTGTGTCTTCATGGATTGATGTGGTGACATCTACAAAAAAGGCTGCTGAACAGCTTAGAGACTCATTTTTTTGTCTTCTAGAGCAGACACAACAGAAACTGTAGAAAGCTGATTTCCTGAAGCTATTTCATTAATGTGCCTCCTGCCCTATGCTAGAAATCAGATCTTTGTGGTTATTCAGTCTTTTGTGCCTGGTTTTCAATGAGAAGGCCTCTCACAATGGTGTGTGTCTGATGCAGGTACCTGTCACCAGCTGAATACAGAGATCCAGGTATTTCCCTCTAGGTTCCCCAGGCAGCCATCAGAAAATGAGATATTTTCAGTTGCTTTTGTTCCAAACAGTATTTGAGCTGGTAATTTGGGAAAACCTTCAGTCTCTCATAGTTGTTTCTAAAGTGTGCTAGCATGGCATCATTGCTTAGTGCTTATTCTGATTGTCAGTATTTCTGTATGTATTTCCATGTTCAAATAAAAATTCAGCTGCAATTTGAAGAGTTGCCAAAATTGAAGATTGCCTCCCCTGTTTGCTCTTTGAATGTCACAGTCTTCAAATTAGTGGGAATCTGCACATCACGTAGGCTTGTGTTTCTTGAATGGAAGATCACCAAGATAGTTAGTGGTTATGCAATTTCTGGGAGAGTTTTGTTTCAGAACTTGGCCCAAAGCTGTTCATTTTCATTAATGACTTGGTTAGTCATGTTTTTATGTTTATTTCAGCATGCAGGCTGCAAAAATGACATATAATTTTGGACAAGCAACAGCTTGAGGGAGCTCTGTAGCCATGCCTTAGCTGTAGGGTAGACATCAGTGTGACCTCATTTTGTCTCACTGGAGGGACCCTCCATGGCTGGCAGCAGTGGCAGTCAAGTCCCCTACGTGTTGTTTGGGCAGAGATCCTGTTCTACAGCAGCCATGCAATGAGGTGAGCTGGGAGTGCAAACGTTGGCTTTAGGCACCAGGATAACCATCAGCAATTCAGGCACCTTGTGCTGATACAACTGTTTGTACAGCTGCACAATAGATTGGGGATCTGACCTGGTTGAAAAGTAATCCTCAAAAAAAACAAAACCAAGTGCTGGTTTATTTTTAACTGTGATCACTTCCCTAGTTTGATTCATGGTGAGGCTGCAAACAGTTGTACCAGTGCAGCAGAGTTGAGTGGGAGGGTGCTGTTAGTGCTGTTCCAGATGTCAAAGGATTGCCTGTGCAACCATGGTCTGAAGAAATAACTGAAGGAGGAGTTAGAAACTAACTTGGCTCAATCAGTGCCAGAAGGAATCTCAGCATAATATTGGGTGGTTTTTTAAAGCCAGGCATTTGGATGCCATTGGTTCCATTGTGGAGGATCACTTTATAGAGGAACCAACACAAGCAAGCTTTTTTCAACCCAAAATCTTCCCTGTTTTACCAGCCTAAGGAGAACATGGTGGATGAATGAAGTATCAATGTGCATTTTTGTCTTGTGCAGACCAAACTTTTGATGTATGTGTTTTTACTGTCATTTCCCTGTCAGAGCTGGAGGCCTAAGTGTTCACCTGGGTTTTCTTCCTTAATTCACTGGTTTTACACATTCTGAAAGCGGGGGGAAAAAAAGAGATTAATTTTTTTTCTGGACTTTTATCTTCAAATAGCAAAAAAACCAAACTGTAAAATGTCTTCTGTGTTTTTCTTTATCTTCCCTTATTTTTTTATAAGATTGTGCAGGGCAAAGAGCCAGAAAACACACCTTTTTTCTCATTTTTTGTTGCTCATGTAAGGTCTGAAAGTGTGTGCCCTAGCTGTTGAGTTGGGGCAGTTGACTGTTTTTCCTGTTGCAGAATCCTCACTTTGGCCCCTGTGCTTTGCTTGCTCTGGATGACAAATGTAAGGTGCAGCACACTGGTTGTTCCTTTCAGTTCCTGTGAACCACCCCCTGAAGCCTGAAAAAACTGCTGTTATTGCTGCACAAGTACTTCCTTTTTCTGGGATTTTGGTGCTTTTGCTGCAAGTTTCCTCTTGTTTCCTCTCTACAGAAGCTGGAAGGATCTTGTCCCATCTTTCCATGTGCTTTCCAGGTGTCTGTACTAGCTGGGAGTCTGAGGGACACAAGGCTGAGGTGCACAACACTTCTTGTCCAGTCCATGTGGAGGTGGGAGTGGGAGCTCAGGCTCCAGAGGTGTTGGCACATGTGGGTGATGACAGCACCTTTCAGCTCAGAGGCCAGCAGTTACTCTGTAGGAGATTAGGCAAAATTGTTTTCCTTGGCTCTGGTGTGATGCCTTAAAGGTCTTCTGTAGGGCATTTTAAGAGAGGAGAAGATGAGGTGAGGACTTAGGAGGTGCCAGTTGTTCTGCTGTAACACAAACCTGGACCTGCTTGCCTGCCTGCAGTGGATTCTCCTTGGTTTGGTGAGGCAGCTCCCCAGGGCTGAGCAGCCCTTCCTGTGCCACCCATCTGGCTGAGCTGTGTCCACGCTCCCACAGAACCTCACACCTCCCTTTTCCTGCCAGCAGTGCTCACTGTGCATTTGTGCTCTGCTTCAGCACAGCCATCCCCAGCTCTGACTCACTGTTTTGCTGTCAGCAGCTGTGCTGCATTCACCTGCTCCTCCATCCTGCCTTCTGATGCTGTTGAGATTGTAGAATTTGGTACCCACAGCTGGCATGAAAGTGCAGTTTCTGAATGGGCTCATCCTCATGCTGCACTCAGCATAGTCATTCCATCTTCCTGCTGGGGAGGCATGTGGGTGGTTACTTGGATGACTGTGCAGGACTTCCTTAGGGCTGTGGCTGCCTTATTTAAGCCTCACTGTCAGGGAAGGGGCCCAGGTCTGTGGCTAAAGAGTAGGTTTACTTCATTTTAGATGAAAAGTTTAAACATAAGATTTTTGAGACAGGAGGTAAAATTGTTCCCTCTGCTTATTCAGCTCATAAATTGAGTTACAAATTCCGAGTTAGTCTTTGAGCCAGGCTTCTTCAGTGGGAATGGCATGAATCTTTTTCCTTTCTCCCTGTCATGCTGACAATGCAGGGACAATTTTCTGCCTGTTGATGAGTTTCTGAGTCCCTGCACTAATGTAAATTTTAAAAAATGTCTTTTCTTGGTGGGTTAGGTTGATTCATTGTGGCTTTTAACTGTTGAAAAGATGTTCCTTTCTAACCGTGTCTGACCATTGGATTGGAAAGCTGTGCTGAACAGCCAGCTTTGGCAATGGAATAATTTAAAGGTAACCTGTGGAGACTTCTTCCTCTTTGTAAATGATGTGAAGCCAGAAATTAGCTCACAGAAAGCTGAGCAATGAGGCCTCACAAGCATTGATCTTCCCTAAGCCCCTCTCTAGAAAGCATGTGTCATAATCTCATTTCTCCTATAAAATGCAAAGCCGATATTGGATGACCCTGCTCTCTCAGGCACAGGCTTGGAAGAAAGTCTTCTGGGCTGGTACTGATAAAGCAACCTTTTGTTGTACATATTCTGTCAGGTCTTGCTGCTGTGGAAACTCTCAGGCTTGGACTGCAGCCAGTGCTTTGGAACAGAGAAGGAAGGTGCCCTTTTCTACCAAGGCAGGGTGTATTTGTGGCAAGGTGCAGCAGGAGGATTCAGCAGCTCTGCTCCCTCTTGCTCATCCCCCCCTCCTACTGGAGAGGAAAGAGTGGTGATGACCAGACCAGGGCTGGCCCTTCTTGCAGCCTTTGCAGTGACACTGATAGCAGTGACAAGGAGTGGCAGGTCCCTGTGCCCTCCTGCCAGTGTGGTGCATTTCTCCAGTGAGGAAGGGGAAGCCTGGAGAAAAGAGCAGCAAGGGAATTAAATAATATCATCCCTGTTACGTGCAGTCCTCCAGTGCTCCCCAGCATGATCTTATCACAGCAGTGGCAGCTTGTCCAGCATCAGGCCAGACAGGAACACAAGCTGGAAGAGGCCATTTGAGCCCCAGCTTGGGTTACCCCTGTGTACAGACAGCTGCATGGCAGGTGTTCACAAAATGTTGCAGAGTACCTGCTCCATATGTTGCTGAATGTGACAGACCTTCCCTGTTAATGGCTGTGTGCTAAGAGTTGGCTTAAAAGAAGATAAAAACAGAGAGGCTACCACTGTAGTGTGCCAGTGTGAGAAAAGGGGTATTGTCTGTGTCCTGGGTCTGAATCCCTTGCAAGGACTCCCAGTACCTCATCCCTCCCTGCAAGCTTGCCATGCTTTATGTGTAGGTGACAGCAGAAGGGCCGTTGTAGTTCTTGCTAATCTGGCCTCTAAGAAGAAAAAGCCTTGTTTAAGCCCAGATCTACGCACTGGTTTTAGTGAGTGGTTTCAGCAGCCCAGGCAGAGTTACAAGTACATGGCTCAGCCTCTCTCTCCTCAGAAGGAGCTGAAAAGGCTTGGCTTCCGCTCCTTTCTTAGGAAATGAAGAGGAGAAAATTCTTGGTCTCGCAGGCTGCTGGCAGAAGTGCTGAAGCTTTGTGAGCAGTGTGATAGAAGTATGGCACAAGTAGTCTGTGGTTTAACCTCAGCTGGCAGCTCAGCCCCACACAGCCACTCACTCCCTTCCTTCCTGCTGGGATGAGGGAGAGAATTGAAGGGTAAAAGTGACAAAACTCGTGGGCTGGGATAAAGGCAGTTTAACAGGTAAAGCAAAAACTGCAGGCACAAGGGAGGTAAAACAAGGAACTCATTCCCACCTCTGATGGGCAGGCAAGTGTTCAGCTGTCCCCAGGAAAGCAGGGATCCATCACAGTAGCAGCGACTTGGGAAAGAAGCCCATCACTCCCAACATCCCTGCTTCCTTTTTCTTTCCCCAGCTGTGTATGCTACACTTGACACCATATGGTCTGGGGTATCCCTGGGGCCAGCTGGGGTGTTGCCTCCCAGTTTCTTGTGCACCCCCAGCTTCCTCACTTGTGCACCCCCAGCTTCCTCACTTCTTCTGCTTCCACAGTGTCAGAAGCAGAAGAAACCTTGATTCAGTTAGCCCTGCTCACCAATAGCAAAAACATCTCTATTATCAACATTGTTTTCAGCACAAGTCCAAACCACAGCCCCATACAAGTTATAAGGAAGAAAATTAACTCTCCCAGCTCAAACCTGCAGAGTCTTTCTTCAGATCTTTAGGAGCCAGAAACACAGGCTATGTCTAAGGACTTGTACTACAAGCTTAATTTTATTTCCCTTTCCCTAGGTTCAGACAAGCTCTATCTTAAGTAGATCAGGCTCTTTCCTTGTGAACACTTAGCAGTTGGTGCATATGTGCCCTGTTGATGAGGAAGAAAGAGGATTGGTGAAGGAAGCTCAGCTCATGGCACAGGGTGGAGCATGCATGGCAGTGGCTTTTGTCCTCTCCAAGCCCTTGTTCACTGCACTTCCTCCCTGTTTGCATTCTCCTCCTCAGCTGGCATTCTTGAGCAGCTTTTCCTAAGACTTCTGTTCCGCTTTGGATGCATGTATGTAGATTGTGTTCCACTTCCTGGCCTCAATCTGACGAGCCACACTTGTCATGGTCAGAGCAGCCTGTCCAAAAAGGATATTTGGTAGTAGTTCAAGTGTTGGACAAGATGCATGAGAAGGCTCAGGATTCAAAGCTATGTGCTTAAGTAAGCTAGGAAAATTTGTAGCTTCCTGGATGTCACCAAGGCCAAATGTTTCTGGTTACCTCCTAAGTGTTGCTGCAGGTTCCTGGAGAGTTGTGTTCTCTGCCCAGGTCCCAGGGCTCATCTCCATTTACTGCTGACTAGACAGACGTGTTTCAAACCTGCTTTTGTGCTGGGAAGTTGATCTCATAGCATAGTGGGAAATACTTTTTTTTTTACTTTCTTAGACTGGATTTTCTTCTCATACCTCATCCAATCCAGCATGAGTAGAAACAACCCTGCTTTTCAGCACAGGTGCTTCTGCTTTCCTTTGCTAATGAGTCTAGCTCACCAGGAACCAATTGACCAAATGCTGTACTCCTCTTGTTTGCTCTACTGGTATTTTCTATTCTTGTGCTTTGCTCCTGAGTGCTCTGGGGCTGTTCAGGGAAAGTCCAGCTTGTCATGGTGACGTGGAGGTCTGTATTTATCCCTTGCCTGTGGCCTCTCTCCAGAGTCATCAGTGGCCATCTGCCTGAGCCCTGCTTACGGCAGGGCCTGGGGCTGGAGTCGGAGCGGCGGTGTGGGAACGCGGATGTGCGAGCTGCTGAGGGCAGGCAGTGTTCTTGCTGTGTGATTCATCACAATTTAAAGCATTTGTTCTCCTTTATTTAGGGAAGTAGCTTCACCAGTGAGTTGTGAAGCGTTGCCAGTGTTCCTGTACAAGATGGCTTACAGAGAGCAGGGACATCAGAGAGCATCGTGGGGTGCTCAGCTGTAATTCTCACACCCATGGCACTGCAGCTCCCTGCCCTCAGCTCTCGTCATGTGGTGACCTCCAAGGCTCATTTTTCTGTCTCCTTTAAGTGGCACCCTCAGAGGAGACATTGCTGTTCTTGTTCTCTGGTGCTGTGAGCTGGCAGGAGCATCTCCTTGGGTCTGATGCTGGGTAAGACACCTGTAGTCTTCAGCCAGGGTTCAGTAATGTTTTAGAGATCTCTGGGTCTACAAGAACACAGAACTGTTTCTACAAAGGGATGTATTCCCTGCTGGAGGGTGATGGTTGGTTTTGAGGACAGGGTTTACCCCACTTAATGGGTTAGGAACAGCAGAGTTATCTTGGATGTCTTACTGAATTTTGTTTGGAAATGTGTTACTACAAGAAAACAGATCTTATTGCCAGGAAGTGTTTAAACAGTGAGGTATGCAGATCAGACTTGGAGCAGATACACTGACAAAGAGATGTCTAGACGTAAATATTGTAGAGCAAATTCTGTTCCAGTGCAAGAGTCTGTTACTGGGGAGGATAATGAAATATGGGGGGTTGTATGTCTGTGTAGTCACAGATAACTCTGCTCCTAAACCCCACGCCCCACCTTTCCTGATTCCAGCTCAGTGGAGACCTTGTCTTTTTTAGGAGAGATCATTCTGTTGGAAGGGGGTGCTCAGCTGGCCTGGGTGTTTCACTGCTGCTTGAGCTGCAGTGGTGGTGGTGGAAGATACCAAAGGATCTCCCTAAATGAGCTGGTCTCCCTGAAGCTGTTTCGTAGACTGTGCACTGTGTTTTGCAGTTTAATTGGAAGGACTTTGACTTTTATAAGCCAGCTAAAATAGTTGAACTCATGCTTTTGTTTAACAGACAAAGGGTGAGTAATATTTAGGACTTCAAATAGTTTTCTGCTTTATATTCCTTTGAAACAGCTGGGATTCTTCTGTCTTTGTTTGTGGATAGTGTCCATGTTTAGTAGTAACCCTTTACTTTGAGTTAGTTTGATGAAAAACACTAAGCTGGATCTGAGCTATGAAGTGTCTCTTTCTCAAGCCCTATGGAAATCTTCCTCTTTACAAATGCCTCCAAAATGCTGCTTTCCACAAAATATTTTTTTCTCACATTCATTTGAACATGGAAAATACTGCCTGTAGGACTGTTTCTCTGGAGTGTATGGATGCATGTGCAGAGCAGTTGTATCTGGCTTTGGACTCTCCCCACCTGATGCCCAGCTCCTTCTCTTGTGTCACAGCCTCAGAATATTTTGGTTTTATGGCTTTCACTTCCTCCCAGGCTGCCTGCACACCCACAGTTTGTCATGTTGGGGTTTCCTGGGGGTGCTGGGGTACTTGGCTGTGAGCCCAGGACACTTTGTGGCCACAGCCATTTCCCAGCAGCCCTGGGATGACTGCAGTCCTGAGCATCATGTGCATGTCTCCTGAGCACAGCAACTGTCACACAGATATATCTTGTGTTTCTCTTGTCCTGTGAAGTTTAAAGTACAGGAAGGTGTAAAGTTAAGTTTGTCCTTTGTATTGTTTGGAATAGCTGAAAGCTCTGCTTTAGTCATTGGCAAAATAAAAGAAATTGAATCCAAGAAGAACTGCATCAGGAAGGGAGACTTTAGTCTGAAAGATTTGTCTGGAATCTGTGAAATGCTGACCTCTTGCAGATGGTGGTACTTCGCTTGTTCTTGGATATTAACTGTGTTAAACCTAACTAAAACATGTGTGTGTCTGCTGCTGAAATTTCTTCTTGTTGATAAAGCAAATAAGAGGGAGGAGAGAAGTCCCCAGCATGTTTTTGTTTGTAATTCAGCTTAGACTCTGAGTGAGTTTGGGAGACAGAGTTTGAGGGATGCCTTGAACAGACTTTGACATGAGTTACTACAGAGAGGGACTATCTGTGGTGTCGGGTTTTCCCCTGCTATTTCCTGACCCCTGCCTTAAAAGCCAGCTAAATATTCATATTATTCCCCTTGCACTGAACGTGGTGGTGTGGTCATGTAACCACAAAAGGAAATGTTTTCCACGGGATCAGCGAGATGATTCAACTCAAATGTACGTACACTCATACTATCCCAAAAACTCAGGGCAAGGGAGCAAGCAGGAGTGAGCAGATAAGGAGAGAGAAGCATTGTCCTGCTGTGGGGAATTTGGGTTGGATTGGGTTTAACATGTTATGAAGTATCACCCCTCCTTTTGCATCTCTTGAGCTTCATCTCTGACATGGCCGAATTGGAACGGGGGAGATGAGCTCGTGTTCATCAGAATTCCCCCGGCCTGGCAGTGCTGTGTAGCTGCAGAGACATCCCGTGG
>WBNQ01054970.1:0-15747 GCA_013401375.1 Spizella passerina | reverse complement strand
GGTTGGAAGGGACCTTAAAGAACTTTTAGTTTCAAACCCTTGCTGTGGGCAGGAATAAAATTAGAAAGCTACTCTCTAAAATGCTGAAATTCATTATTCCTTTTGTAGACAACAGGCAGGTCTACTCCAGTGTTTAGGATAGAAAAGCCTGAACTTCACAAATTTTGTTGTATGCAGTGACCATCTTTTATACAGGTCTCCTATTTCCACTTTTTAAAATAAAAAAATACTAACCAAAATAAAAAAGTCATTGTAGGAGTCAGAGGAGGTTCAAATTCAGTTGCTTCTATGGACTTCCCTACAGTTAATTTTCCTTGGCAGGCACTTAGGTGCAATGCCAGGCAGATAACAAGCACAAGTGAAAACAAAATGATACTCTGTGCACTCCAGCTGTACAGTGCTGCCAATCCTCTAACTTTCTGAGACTTGCAACAAGACACGAGGATCATAAACCAGGAGAACTGTAAAAGCTGATGTTATGCATAAAGATCTCACCAAGTAAAGATGTAGGTTTAATCCATGTTCATAAGATGATAACATGAAATAACTACCCGAGAAAAGTGCTAAAACTGGTACATCACTTCAAAAATACAAAGGACAACCCAGAACATGAAACGAAGATAGACTATATCATTCCAGATTATTCAGCTGCAAATTTGGATGTTTGAAACCCTTAACCTCAAACTCAGAGTCATTCCATTATTTTAAATTTTGAATATTGAAACTGGCCACATACATCTGAAGCTAAAGCACTGAACCTAAGTTCATAGAAAAACAATAATTTTGTTACACAACTAAAATCATTGTACTCTTAATAGACAAACACCTTAAAGTAGCAGAAAATCACACATTAAATTTCTAACACTTAAGATCCTTAGTAATTTAGACATTTACAACATTACTAAGTCTTGTTTATGGTTTACAATAGGATGGTTAAATGGAAAAGGAAAAGCAGGAAACCAGCCTATCTTTCAGAAGCATTTATACATGAAAACCTAAGCTTAAAATCAAGTTACATCTTTCTTTCCACAATATAGACAGTCATCAAGCATACTGTGCCTTGCAACTTCCTTGCAAGTTGTCGTAGCAACCACTGCTATGTGTGGACCAATTTTACTAATAGTTCATGCAACCATAATTAACAGATAACTGTTAAGATAATAAATGTTGGTTTGGTACTGGAACACATAATATTTTAGTTTTGACTTACATCTTAAACATGAGCAACTGAAAAAGAAAATCACCTTTTCAGAAAGGCCTTCTACAGAAGATTGATAACCATAATTTTCAATCTTGACAATTCTCTCCTTCAGCTTCCCACACAAACAAGCACAACAATTAAAAATAAAGCCATTGCAAATCAGAACCACTGTTACCTGACAATTTTAAGCTTTGCAAAATAAGTTGATTCATAAAGACATTACACCAAAATTAAACAAATCATCACTGAAATAGGTATGAGCTGTCATCCTTCTCAGTTGCAGAAGCAGAGTAATTAAGAATATTAGCAACATGCAGTCTGAGCTGCCATGTCAGCATTACAAATTCTTCCATTATGCATACAGCTCAAAAAATAAACAGAGATAATTTAAAACATCAAATTTTGCAGCTGTTTGGGACCTCAGACATCATGCACTAATAATACATCTAAACACATACATTTATAGTTTCCAGTTAAATTTCAGGTCAGATCCCGAGTCTATTTTAGGACTATCAATCCTGCTTTCAGAAGGGTAATTATGCTTCATGCAGATATACCCAAGATAGAAACACTTCCCAGACGGGCACAGCTTTGGTCTCATGGTGCAAGGATGAATGGTGCAGCAAAACCAACTGTGAATGGGGTATGTCTGTATTTCACATTTCTCTTCAGCATTCCAGAAGCAAAGACCAAGGTTCATTATGGACACACACAGTAGATCCAGCCAGTGCATGCACATCACATCTCCCAGTCCAGGTCACAACTGCATGTGCAGAGCTCATAAAACCTGCACACCACACGTCTGCACATTTGGCTCTTGATGCAGCACTTGAGTGTGCCTTCAGCCTCTACAGTAATGCCATTCCTGTAACAATAACCACAGGAATGGTGGCAGCATATGATTTTTGAACTAACTGCATTATTACTGTCAACTAGGCTGACTAGTTCAGTGGTATTTTAAAAGGTGTGATTACAGTTTAGGCATACCTTAAAATGAATATTTGAGATGCTCTCCAGGTATTAAAAAATGGCATTAAAAAATCCAAGCAATATAACTTCCTAGCTAAGAAGATCTTGATTATTAATGATGGGGTTTAACACAAAATTTGCATAACCTCTAATAAAAGCTACCACAGTAAACAGACTTCAATCATCATGATTAGATTAAACAAGAAGTCTGATAAACTGATAGGAAGTTCTGCAGTTTATTTAATCTTTTAAAGGGAAAATCTCCATTTATTGGGCTCATGTTTTACTGGCATACACCTAACCATTTCTTGTGCACAAAGAATATTTTTCATGAAGGTATGAAGAGTTAGAAAGAAAAATAAGCAATCAAAATTCTATTACAAACATGCAATCCCACAGAGACAGCACTGTGCAAACTGATGCAAAACATGAACAAGGACAAAAAGACACAATACATTTACTTTCAGACTACTTCTTCAGTCTCCTATAGACAAAGGATATAACAATTCTACTATTGACCATCATTCAGTTCAACCCAAAAAGTTCTCTTTGCAGCAGACCATGAGACTAAGAAGTTGCACAGTGAGAGGCAGTCAATCTTGGAATTACATATGCTTCCATTAGGTTCCCTGAATCCAGAGTACTCACCAAATGGGGCAATTTTCAGGTCATTAGACCTTTATCCAGTCTAGGTTGACAGAAAAGCTGAACTCAGAATACATGGGGAGCACTCATTTTTTCAAACTACCTTGTTAAAAGTATCCATGTCTCTAATTAAAAAGTGAATGTAAACTTTTCAAATTAAAGCTCAGATGTAAAAATACTATGCTGCTTTATTTTAGCTTAAGTGGTAACAGTGACTAGAGATGCACTCTGCATGGGGTGCATATTGGTACTGGAGTAACTATTCTTTTGTACATAATCTTACAGCATTTTAAGAGACCCAGAGTGAAGTTCTTTTTCCAGTCCTCTGTGAAATGTGGGATGATGACACCACACAAAATACCCCAACAAACCACCAAAGCATCCTGCTGAAAGAAATTGGTTTCTTACATCTTTTTGCACCATACGTGAACCAAACTGTCCCCACATCCTCTGTGTCTCTGACACTTCAGAGAATCAAAGAAGTGCTGGCTGGGATGTCTTCTGCCCAGGTGGAAACCATTGCTAACAGCAGATGAAGTCAGTCACAATTTTGTCCAAAAGAGTTACAAATTCCTCTGAGGACAGAGATTAAACCACTTCTATGTGCAATCTCTCCCAGGGCTGCTTTGTCCCTGCAGATAAAACTTTCTCCCTACTGTTCAAACCCAAATTACAATTTGTGCCGTTACATCTGTCTTTTTGCCATCTGTCACTACTGAACAGAAATCAGTTTTAAGATCTTTGTAAATGCCCTTCAGGAAGTTTTAGGATGGTACTGGACTGTTTTTCAGATTCCTTTTTTCCAGACTATCCAAGCTGAACTCTGTCAGCCTCTCACTCACACCCACAACCTCACACCATTTGCTAGCCCTCCAAATGGGCCTTCTTCCACTTTTCTGTCTACCTCTTGAAGTGCAGTGCCTCCAAAACTGAATGGAGTATTCCCAGGCAGCCTTACAGAGCCTAAATACAGGAGATAAAAGCAGTCCTTGTCCTTGAGGTACTGCTTCTAGCACAGCCCAGTGCCTCATCTACCCTATTTGCGACAATGGCACATTAAGGCTCTTGTTCAATTCAATATAATACACAGGTTAATTCACACCAAGTGCTCTATCTGCATTGAAGATCTACCAATGTGATTTAGTGAATCTGAAAATAGGCACAAAGTGCCTCTTGCATCATGACCCAGGATGTTGATGAAAACCCTAACAGTGTCAGCCTCTGCAGTATTCCCTGGAGTACCCTGCTTGTTAAGGACCAGTCATAAAGCACCATTAACCTTTCAGCAGCTAGTCTTCAACCCATCCAAATTTCCACTTGCCTAGACCATACCACTTCAGCTGCCAAATGAAACCTCTGTGGGAGACAGTGACAAAAGCACTACTGAATTCAAGAGATCTACTTCATTCCCTCACCCCTGCAACAAGTCATTCAAGCCAAAGCAGCAATAATTTGCCCTTGCTAAATCTGTGCAGACAATTTCTGGTTGTCCTCTTGTTCTTTATGTGTTTGGAAATAAGAGTACACTCCATGATCTTTCCAGACCAAGAGATGAAGCTAGGCAGCATACAGTTACCTAGGATCTCCTCCTTGTCTTTCTTAGAGATGGGTAACACATGAGGATTTTTTTCTTTCACTGAGGATCTTCCCCAGATGCAGGCTTTTTGTAGTGGTCTCACATCTTCCAGCTCTTTCAGTACCCTCAGCAGGTCCCATCCAATCCCACTTTTCTGGATATATCCAGCTTCTTTAAGTGCCCACTAACTTGCTGCCCTCCAGATACTGGCTGTTTAAAAAATGTTGGCAAATAAATAGGCAGGGGAACAGGCTTTTCCCTGAGGCCAATAAAGCATTTAGTGCTTCTGTACCGTTATATACTAGCTGGTTTCTTCTACTCAGTGAATTTACACCCTCCCAAACTTCCCTTTGCTATCAATTGACTTTAAGAATCCCTCCTTGTTGCTTCAGCTGGTTTTGATTCCCCTTTTTGCATTATGCCTTTCTGAATTTTAGTTCCCAAAGCAGTTTCTTGTCAAGGAGGTCTTATTTAAAAGATCCTAATCTTCTTGCATAATAGGATTATTTTTTTCCTGAGCTCTCAGTAAGTTTTCACATCTCACATGGGAGCACTAAGGAGCCTGCCACTCAGACACCTGTCCTTCTTCCCTCTGCCCCCAGAGCCNCCCAGATGACAGATCTGGCTGGCAAACACCGTGCCCGGTCCCACAGAGGGTGAAGTCACAAACCACTAGCACTTGTCACGGCATCTTCACAGGATGGATGGTCTGAATCAGTGCTGAGGGGTGTCCAGGCTGCTGTCCCCCAGCAGCAGAGATATCCACTCTCCTCTGCCCATGAAGCCCAGGCAAACAGCCAAAAACAGCTCCTGAACCCTCTGTGTGCATCTGCCAGCCTCCCCCCAGCCCAGTTCTTAGAAACTGGCAGGGGTCACCTACCAAGGTTAATTTGATCTGATAACTGGGAAAGAGAGAGAGGGTGAGCACTGCAGCCTGGGGCTGATCCAGCCCTGCATGGGCACCAGCTGCTCAGCCACATGGCAGCTGCCTGGGGCCACAGGCAAGTGCCCACTGCCCCTCTGGCTCCCGAGCAGGTCAGAGACGAGTGCTGGGGAAGGGATGAGAGGTCCTCCTGGCTAAAGGCTGTGCTAGACTATTTTAGGACCACTGAGATCACCACCCATCTGGCCAGCTTGAAAGACATTTGACAATGAGTTAAAATGTGTGACAGGCACAGAAACAGGAAGCAAAATTATATAAGCTTTTTTTTTCCCCTTTGGAAACCAGGCTAAGTCACCCCTACATATGCATACGCCCTCTGTATCAGCAAACTAGTTTAACCAAATCTCAGTTTCCAGTCCATGCATTTATTTCATTCTCCAACATGAATACAATCCTGAATTCCTTTGCTATTCCTGCTTGGCACTGTTGAGACCATTTAGTCAAAACATGCTCTTTTGTTTCCACATGTGCAGGAAAGATACTGGGTGTCACAACACAGTGACACCCAGTATCTAACCAGTGCTCTAATCTCCTTCTTCCAATATAATGCTACAAAAAGAATCAGAATTTGTTTCGTGCCTAGAAACAGAAGATGAAGCAGGTGCTAAAAATCTTAGCCTTTCTGTTGGGACAGTTTTATCTATTACTAAGTCCCATCAAGAGATAATATAAATCGCTTTACAGCATTAAAAAGTTATTGCAGATTTGCTATGATAAAATTGAAAATGTAGCCTTGCAGAATGTAGTGTACTTTCCCCACATTAGGCAGATTACAAAAATTCATTTAATACAACTCTCTACCAAGCCTAAATGGTTTGACAGCCCATTGTTTGGAAAATTAACACCTGCCACATCAGTTAAAGTAGATTTAATCTAAGATATAACTTAAAGTAAAATGAAGAACAAAAATTAAAAAGAAAAAAGCTATGTTCAAATCTACTGATTTACATTTTAGCTATAATGTAATAGAAACAAATGTAATACAGACATTAGTGGGACATCTGATGCAATACAAGCAAATTATATTGATTTTTCCCCCCCTTCATCAGCTGTGATTCAGATAATGTAAAGAAAACACCAAACAATATTAATAGAAACAAAAATGAAAGTCTGCAGGTTGAAGTCAGGTTGCTCCATGCAATCCTTTTAATAAAATTCAAGAACTACTCATTACTTTTCCCTTCAGTACTCATTATCACACGTCATGTTTGCTGAAGTCCTAGCGAACATCTGAAGCTTCAGGGTCATAATTTCTGACACATTGGTTATTGCAAGTCAATGACTTGCAATAAAACTTAGTTTTACTTAGTTTTATTAGATGCCACAAAGCTAACTAACTGCAATCAGATACTTCCTTCAAAGTCACCACAAAAGGCCTTTCTGCTGCTGAAGCCAGAAAATAATCTTAGGAGGGATGGATGGAAGGCAATAGCACAGCTTTATTTAATGCACTGTGGGGTGAGGGGGCAGAGCATAAACCAACCTGTCATTTCCTGAGAATTGGACATAAAACATGTTATCCTTGACAAGTCCAATTGTCAAACTGCAGCTCAGCATTCAGTTTCAGAAAATGTCAAATTGTCTGTCCTAAAGCAGTGGTAACTAACTTGAAGCTGCAAGTCCAGTGCCAGATCACTCAAGTCGTAGTAACAGTTGAGATGTAAGCATTAAACTTAATTGTCTGGATTGCAGAAGACAGGCATTTCAAGAAGGGATGGGCAAATCTGTCTTTCAGGCCCACTTTACTGCAGTGGAGTGGAGGTTAGCTTAAATTGAATCTACCATAAAAATACTGAAATAAATGATTGTTATGTTCTTTTAAAAGGGAATTGACTTGTACAGATTAATAGGCAGAAAATTACTAAACAATCAGGCTTTATCACTGACATTCCCCCTACCCTCTAGAGAAGAAAGCCTCCAACTGGAACATTTTTGGCAGGTAAATTGAAGTAAATTAGGCTATATTCCTTCCAACTCTATCCTAAAACAGGATACAAAACAACAACAAAAAACCAAATAACTCCCCCAAAAAAACACAAAAACCAAACCAACCAACAACCAAAAAAATCCAAACATAAAACCAAAACAAAATTTTAAAAAACACCAAAAAAGCCTCACACAGATCAACAGATGCAAACTCTACAACCAAACATGACAAATGCTATCTCTTCATTCTGGAAGTACACAAGCAGTTTTGGAAGTCAAGATAACCACAATTGCTTGTTGTGAGACAGGACCTGGAGAAGTATTTCTTCAAACTACAACTCAAACTAAGAAATAGTTCAGTGATTATGCAGAAACTCAGTCTTCTCCCAGCAAGAATAAAGCCCTCATTCTATCTTTCTTGGACTACTCCCACAGAGATGTAATTTGGAGAAAAGCAGGCAGTGCTGGAGTCCTAGGGATTGCATACCTGAGTCTGAAACATCACAACACACCAACAGAAAATACTGCAAATAATAATTTAAAAAACCCAAACAAATCCTTCACTCTTAAAAGGCACTTTAAAGTTGCACTGCTGGCACTACTAAACTCACACTGGCTGCCATCTAGACATTTTAGTATTACACTAAGAACAGGTGATCCAAACTCTTCCATCCTCCAGCATTTCAGGTTTTCACCAGCCATAGGAAATGCAATCACAATCTGTCCCTATGGATGCTGTAAGGATTCCTCCACTCTGTGGCATTTTGGATTTCCACATAAGGAGAAGTACTCATGTGAATATAAAGGAATAACTAAATACTTTACACAAAGAGTGTTGCCTCAATAAGAATGTTGGAGACTGGCTTACAGGAGGAGTGCCACTCCCCAAAAAAATCAGTAGAGGTGATGTATTCTAAGCATCACCATTCCCATTTCACAACCATTGTATTTCTTCTATTCTACTAAAGTTCATGGTAGAATGAATCTTATAAGTGATAAAAGATTATGAATCATAAGTGGTTGCTAGGACTGTTAGACTGCCTTTTGTCACAAGGTCTTTAGAAGATTTTTGGAGAAGATGTCAAGCAGGCAGGTAGCCATTTTTTCCCCCAGATAATAGAAATATTAATTAAATCAATTTTACAGGAAAAGGAAATTACTGCCACTTTACTATGTAAATATCACTGTGTTCAAATTCCACTGTTCCCTTGAATAAGATTTTATAGAAAAAGTAAAAAAAGAAAACAGAACTGATTCTAAAGTTTGCATTTCTAAGACTTATCTATTTTTCAAAATATATTACTTTTTTAACTGTTATATTTGTTTCCACTTCTGGAGTTTGCTTTTATAACTTTACTTTCAATAGCATAAAAGTTCTTTTATAATCAGTTCTTGTCTATCAATAAAGATGAGAACCACAGACTCCAGGTTTGTAAATTCCTCTCCATGTGCAACACTATGGTCATGATGGTCTCCAAGAGTTTAAGCTGCTTTTCTTCACTAAGCTTCAAAGCTTTAGACATGAAGAAGTAAGCATGGTAAAATCTGCCTGGTGAGGAGCAAGAGAAGATGGAGACACCAGCACAACCCTCTGAACAGCAAAGGTACATTAAGATACTAAAGGATGAGGATATCCAGCTTTAAACAACCCAATCAGCAAGAGACAATCAGACTTTCAACACCATTTATGGAACCATTGTGGCTTTGCCCAGTACAGTAGTTTAGATTTTGACCTTCTGAAATATTGAGAGTTTTGATTCCTCTGCGCTCTTAGCTAGGACACAGGCTAAACTGAAGGGAAAAAAACTGTGCTTATATAGACTTTTTCATTTGTTATTCCTCCCAAATCCTTTATGCCCTGCAGATGCCTTCCCTTTTCCCAGCACTTTCCTCTTCAGGATTCTTCTACTCAAGCTTCATTCTGTATCAACTTTTGGTGCCTCTGCAGCCCCCAGAGACACGACAGAAAGAGCGAACTCTGAGCTCCCTCCCTCCCACACACAAAAACCTAAGGCATCACATGAATCCTGTGGCTCATCCCTCCCAGCTATTTTTCTCTTCTGCCAGTGCCACAGCTGTGGCTCCAACACCTGGTTTGTGTGTGTGTCACCACAGGCAGCTCAGCTGGCACAGAAGCCGCCATTCCACCAGGAGAAAGGAGCACGCAGAGGCTCCAAGGCTGCAGCTGACTCCATAAAAAAAGAAAACCTGACAGCCTCCCACGTGCAGCCAAACCCTGGCGCTCTGCTGACCTGCTTCCCCATCTGAGGGGGCTGCTTTTACAACCAAACCACAACAACACTGCCCACAAATGTGCAGAGAACAAACACCACGTGGGCCTACGTGTGTCTCTAGTAAGCTCCTCCTAGGCTGCTGAGAGATAGCAAGCAGAACTCTGAGTCATGCTTTGTGGGTCAGAGCTCAAAAAGTTTTGGCTGTTTTGACACAACAGGGCTACAATGTACTGCTTGGAGTCCCTGCAAAAACACGGCACAGGTGTGCTCACTGCTGCTCTGCACTACGACCCCTCTGGGGCAGAGCCAGCACAGCAAAGGACAATTCTTCATCTGAAGCCAATGACAGGCCTGCTTTAGATACAGCAAAACGTCCTCCGTGTTAAAAAACACTCCAAACAAGCAAAACAACAAAATCCAAAACAAGCTCCTCAAAAAACTCTCCATCCAACAAACAAAAAAACCCAAGACTCTTAATGTTTCCAAAACAATGATACTGAACATGCATCTTCTTAAAGAGGAATCTAATTAGTGAACTGGAGCATAGAGTCAAAATGCAAGCCAATGTTTGCGGCATTGAAGAATGAGAAATACATAATTAGTGGCTATCCTCACAGTCTGAAGCCAAAGATCTGTTATTCTGAAATGGCTCCACTGTCAGTAGTTCCAACTAAAAAGAGGCAGAACTGCAACAGCAGCCTTCAAACTGAGTAGATGTGACTGCAGATTCAGGGTATGCACTCAGAAAGGTGATGCAATCTAGACTTAGACACTGACATCTCTGAACGCTCGGAGCAAGGCGTGTTGTACAAATACAGAAATGTGGCTGTGGATGTAAATGTTAAGACAGACATTCATAGGCAAAGTTAAATTAAGCCCCACAAAGAATACAAAGCATACACCCATGGAATTGAAGGCCTACTAGGTTAAAAATTTCATCGGATATTTGATTTTGAACTACATTTATGACAAGAGATAAATGACAAAGTATGTAAATTACTTCAGCCACCTGGCAGGCAGGGAAATTTGCTGCAGGGAACAAACAGGTCGTAAATAAATAAATTAAGAATATGTTACCAGGCTTTGAGAGGAAGGGCTACAAGGAAATGGAATCTTTTGCCTCCAGCAGAGGTCACAGCAGTCAGTAGGAATTATTAGCAGCATTCTCATAACACGCAAACAAGCCAAGCTGCCAAATAGCTACACTGCAATAGTACTTCAAATCCTGAAGAAAATTTCTCTTCAGGAAAGGAAATTGAGCTCCTTCAAGAAACTACACTAGTCATTTCATCTCTCATTATATATTTTCCTTGTTGGCACATCTAGTCTCAAAAGGCCTCTGACAACCCTGCAGTTTGATGCACGGCTTTTCATTGTAGTGAAAGACACCAGCATAACACAATAGCTTCCTAGAAATTATAGCCCCCTTTTTTTTTCCTTCTGGCAAACTGAAATTCTATAAACATGGCAAATTCATTAATAGAGAAGTTACAAATGGAGTGCATGGATGCCTGAAGGTTTAACATCTGTGAGTATCTTTTCCAACAGATCAAATGCCTGAGCTCACAGCTCCCAAAGAGACTGCTGGTTCCTACTCTCATTTCTGACCACAGAAATTCCCACAAAGTAAAATAAGGCACATTTTCATTTTTGTTTGTCCATATAAGAAAGACTTACCCTGATGAATTATGTCATTATAATCAGTTTTGAAATGGATGGTAGTTGAAAAAACTGATCTTTGAAGAGAATGCTGTGCATGCAAAATGCTGATTTGCTAAGGAGAAACTTCTGCGTCTCTTTCTCTCAAATAACAGCTTTATTCAATCTATGAAACACTTCACTTTACTATGAAGGACACCTATCCCCAGACACCTCTTGTTTAAGTTGTTAATGTGTTTTTTGACAAAGAAAAAAAAAAACTCAACTAAATCCACCAGGTAAATCAGATTATACCCAACTTGGTTTCCTTCTCTTGCTGGAGGAACTATTTGCACTCCTGAATGTGGAGCACACTAAATATCTGCCTGCTTCAGCTGGGAAACACTACAGAGCATAACCCCCAAAGAAATAGGGGAGCTAGGTGGGTGGTCCCTCCATTATCTATTTCTTATCTATTGTTTCAACATACTCAGTTGTAGCACCAAGGTTTTTCAGAAGGCAAATTTAGGATATACATTTTGGGAGGAAGTGGGAAGAAACAGTACCTAGTCACTTGCATTGGCACAGGTTGTAAATCTGGCACTGGATAGCATGTGTTGAAAGAAAATACATCTGAAACACTGAAATACTACTGCTGCTATGAAGGCTGCAGAAAACGAACAGCTCCTTGGACTGGAATGATGAAGAACATAAATTCTTCTAAGCATATTTTCCCCATCCATACACCTTGTAGTGACAGAGATGTAACATCTACCAGCAATATCAAAATTTTATTTTACCTTTTTCTTTGTTTTCTCTTTTTTGCTTTTTACAGCAAGAAGGTCATTTGGTCCATCAGTATATTTGGACTTGTAGACTATAATATTTCTCTTTCCTAAGCATCCATGCGATTAGCTAGTTGCTGCTTTCCAGTTTCACAGTTTTTGGTAAGAAATTTATTAAATAAGTAGATTACCTCATCTGTCCTCTTCTCACCACCAGAGGCACCATGTGCCACCCAACTGCCTCAGCTGCAAAGTAGTACAACTGTTTGCATCAAAGACCATCTCCATCTATTTTTTGTCCAGGAGATATTCATAACATACCTGTTCAGGTCCCCACATTAGCTTCACCTCTGAATACCTCCCCTGTCAGGCCACCAGCTGGCAGAGGCTCGTGAGCAAACTGGGAATTAAAAGGACAGGCCAGATGTCAGAGGGAGCAACTGCTCGGTGACAGCACCACTGTGGGAGCAAGAGCCATTTCACAGAAATCCTGATTTCAACAACACATGGCCATGAGCTCCAGGCATGTTACATGAACAGGGATAAAATCTCTAGCTGTGCTGAAAGATCCAGAGGTAGAGGGCTATGTACTAAGTGACAGTACACCTACTTTTGCCTTTTAACAGTATTTGAGATATTTTTTCTTTTCCCCCTTCAAATCTGGATGCTCACAGTTCTAGCAGCACAGGAAGCACATCCCAGTGTGCAATATCTTCTCCACAGTCTGGTCTCCCCTCAGGAACCAGGGCTCTCATCTCTGCCTACACACCTGGCTCTCTACGTCCCTGGGGACCAAGGGGCAACACTTCTCACCTTCCTTGCCCTCTACTCACTCTGAGGTCCCACTGATGGCTGTAGCAGCCAAATCCCTGTCCAACAGTGCTTAAGAGGTTGACATTTGACTTTTGGCCAGGAGGTTCACTGCTCAAGCACCTGTTCCCAGCTTTGGGGAGAAAGCAGGCACTGGATAGAAACCATTTGCATTTCTGGTTCTGATGTACCATCAGTCAGGACACACTGGTAAGGCATAGAGCAGTTTCAAGAATTTGCTCAATGCTCTGTAACTGAAGAAAAAAACCATACATTTATAACAAAACTATAAAATAAAAACATAGCTGTGTCATAAAAATGTTTCACAAGATACGAGTTATCACTAAAGAGCAGATTGCAGAGATGTTTTATCCTTATGAAATCCAATGTGACTCTGAAGGGCTTCATTGTTTTGGAACCTCTTTGAAACTGAAAGCCAAATCAATTTATACAAAAATATTACCCAATTTCACTTGCTGCTGCTGTCTCCAACTGTTTGGGAAATGTGAACACATGTAAGTGTGAAGTGATCTGGTCTCAGACAGAAAACTATGGAAACTTATTTATTTGAACTGAAAGGGCCACAAAGATGCACCTCCATTACTTAAGAGGCAACCAATGATCAAAAGCAAAGTTAAGAAGTATTAAAGCTTATGTGAAAACAGAGGGAACAAAGTCATCCTGAAGCCATGATCCAGCCCAGTTAATGTACCAGCACCCTTTGCTGTACCATTTCTCTTAGCAAACACCCTCTAAACCAACCAGGACTCACCTCAGCCAAGGTTCCTCTTCAGAAGCCTGGCACAGATATGTCCTTTCTACAGCCCTACTTCCAGCATCCACATAGATTCACCACTCCCCTCCCTTTCCTTCCCTGTGCTTGTTAAACAGACAATGAATTTTAAATTCCTTAAGGATTGTTTTTTAAATAACCTAGGTTTTCAAGGCTGTCAAACGCACTCAGACACAGTGGCAATATGGAAAAGGATGTTACAGACAGCCTCAGAAAAAAGGAATACAATCAATTTAATAAATAAAAATTTTTATGCCATTTTTCCCCACTTGATCTCATATCTGCACACTTCCAGTGCACTGTTTCCTATCTCTTCAGAAGTCTAAGCAAACCCAAAGAGAGCAGACAGCACTTAGAAATCTGAAATGCTTCTCATATATTTCACTTGAACATTGCCCTCAGAGGCCCTGTGGGAGGTATTCAGAAAAGCAATCTTTGGTTTAGTGATGCTTGTCCCCTTCAGCTTGATCTATTGCTGACACAGAAAAAGTGACTCTCCCAAGGAGTGGGATGCAGATTCAGGTATGTCTCTTGGGCAGTGAACTCCCTTTTGGAAGAGCCATTTTCTCTCCCCTGACTATGAGAAGAGCAGGAAGAATGTTCTGGAGGATTTTACGTGCATTACCATCACTGAAGACCCTGCTCAGCTAACACTACAGATGATTCCTCATTTAAATTTCTAGCCATATTCTCCTACACCTCCCTACCTAAATCTATCACTCAGCTGTTGCTCTCTAAATATAGCATGCTAACAACTATGAAAGGTGTCTCTAAATATATTTAGTTTACCTAAATGATACTTACTCATCAGTGCCACGTGCAAGTCTGCTATTACTGCATAGCTTGCTACTAACAGAAAAATAAGGAACCTTTTCATAATGCAGTTAAGTTACAGAGGAGACGGGTAAACATAAATATAATTAAGATTACTTTGTGACAGAATCTGTCACTGAGCATCTTAAATGGAGACTCTTCACTGAAGCTTAGAAGCTCTTGTAAGCAAGAGCCCACATTGCAGAGTATTATAGTGTGCTTTTAAAATTATATAATGAACTCACTAGCCTGTAAGAGAAAGTATGTCTAAATCTACTATTAAAGTCTATTAAGTCCTTAGCACCCTTTCCCATAGTGCAGAGTTTCACTACAGAAATTACTCCAACAGAAGTCCAGGTTCATAGAAGATGGCAGCAAGTATTGGGTAAAAGCCCCTGGACAAACTGGATGAATTCCCACTGTATTCATTCCCTGTGGAATAACACATTCTCAGGCTGGATCTCAGAACTCTCTCACAGTCATGTGTCAGTGCCAGAAAGAAGCACATTAAAGGACTGTAAATCTAAAAATAAAAGTCCTTTCAATAAGACAGAGCTAATGAATTGCTGCAAGTATCATAAAGAGAAAGACCAGTCAGCCACTGATTTACATGAGAGCACCACAAGGACTGGGAGCAGTAAGAACACAGCATGCAGACCTGAAAAATAAACCTGCTGTTTAGAAGTTTCTTCATTCAGCCATGTTATACACTTTGAAAATGATGACAAACCCCACTTATAAGCAGGAAGACCTGTATGTTCTGACACTGCCTTTCTCACACACCACTCAGAAACAAGTGCCATTACTACCCTTGATGGAAAGGTGAAATTTCATTGCTAAAAACAGCATAAGGTGGGAGTTTACTGAGTGCTTTGAGACAAACAATGAAATGCAAAACTTAATCTTTCTTCTGAAACATCCTAAGAAGTCTGTAGATCCTCTCTCCTTCTCCTCTATGTGACAAGTGACAACCTTCCCATGAGAACTCCTCTCTAGCCTGAGTAAAACCAGTTTACACCATGTCTTTTAACAATAAATGTCGCTTTCCAACTCACAATAGCAAGTTCTGTGCCTTCACTTCCACCTATATTTTCCAAATTTTTCAATAGCAAAATTAAAAAAAAGTTTCTTCCTGCTAGAAGAACTGAAAAGAACTCACATAGAAATCTCCTTTAATTCTCCCTAAATAGAGGGAAGACTATAAGAACTTCTCCAGCTTGGAGTGAGTTTTTGAAAACTTCACATGGCCTACCAAAATATACTATAAATGCCATACACAGGCTTAAAATTTTAAACTGGAAAGAATATATAAGGGAACTGCTGATCTTTAAGCAGCAAGGAGAATACCACAATCTGATTGTTACTCTGCTGCCAGAACCCAGCATAGCAGGGTCCCTCTCTACTCCTACCCCCC
>WBNQ01054967.1:2373-18783 GCA_013401375.1 Spizella passerina | reverse complement strand
TCTGCAGAAAACCCCTCCAAAACACTGGGCTCACCAACAGGGCCAGAACACAAAAAGCCAGAGCAGTGACACCTTATTAAATCATTTTTCTTGGTATTAACTACCATGGGGAAGTACTTGCTCCAAATTCAGTATTAGGGCTAGTACATTACCCAGAGGAGAAAACTACCAGCTGAGCTGAAGAGATGTTTCCCAGTCTTCAACAAGGGGGGAGCACAGCAAAACACCCACCAGTACCACTTACTCCAGCAACCTCTTTGCACTGGAATCTGCACTTTCTTTCAAACTGCAAGATCAGTGGTCCAGGGATTGTCACACAGTGATAAATCCCATCCACGGGGCTTGAAAGAAACAGCAACAAATGTTTCTCTCCTGTTACTACACACAACTATTAGAACATGATCTGCTGATTTGCAGCAAGATTATTTTATTGTAATGGCAACCACAGCACAGGATTGCCAACTGGCCCATGTTTAGAGGTGATTACTGCCTTTTTATGCCTTCTACTCAGCCCCAGTTTTTGTAAAGGCTGTTCTAGTTTTACAGGCTGTCACAAACCACACAGCTGATTTCATTCCACTCTTCTTCTTTCCCTCATCTCTGCTTCTGATGTAGATTCTGTACCAGTCACAGGGGACGCAGGGTAGGATTTCACCTTTGACTGTAAGCATGATAGGAGGGGAGAGAAAGGTGGCAGAAACATTATTAACTTTAAAATATTTCCTGTTCCTCAAAGATGAGAATAAATTGTCCCCATATGACTATGTGGTATAAAGATAAACTGCTCTCCACCCTTCAGGGATCCTCTACCACCTCAGGGTTTTCCTTCTACCTCCCTAAATAAAACCTTGCATTGCCTCCCATGAATAACACTTTTTAATAATTTAAAATATGTTCAGTTTGTTGAGGTTTCTTTTTTCCCCTTGCTGCTTATTATGTTTTTCAGTGGCTCCTTCAGATTCTGCACCCAACCCGTATCTATTGTTTCATTAATGAGGCCAGCTAAGAGTCATATATTTCTATTGAGCTTCCTGGGCAACAAAATGGAAGCACGTGTGTGGGTAATGCTAACACAACCAAAGGCCTCCTAGGAATACAGCGAGAACACAGTGCCTTTGATTTATAAATAGATATCACTATTTATAATGCATAAACAAAATGTTTCATGATTTGTAACACTAAGCCCAGGCAGTGATATTGTTTTAAAAAAAACCCAAATGCCTACTGTCTACAGAAATAGAAACACTTATGTACACAAGCATCATGAGGGCATGGGGGCTGATGCTCTATGAACTCCTGCCAGTTAAATGAGGTACTTGCTAATTGCTGGCCCATATCTTCAAGGACCAAAGGGGCAGAACAGCGCCATGTGAGGCAACATGGTATCACATAGCAGAGCTGAAGCCAATCCAGGTTAGATTTAATGTTCAGAAATGATCACATACTGTATTACTCATGTCCAGCAACAACATTTTGATTGCAGGAATGCTAAGCTCCTGGTCTTAACCCCAGCCAGCACTTGTTGCTACTGAAAGATTAATGTTATCTCTGCATTTAAGTAACCCTCATATATGGCCAAAATTAGACTGTAAGAAGTCCAATGGTCTGGGAGTGAAATTGTTTTTAGCAGCAGCCTACAAACACACTGCTTGGGCAAACACACACCATGGCAGAGCAAGGGAATGCTGCCCACTCTGTGCAGTCTAATGATGCTTTCCATGAGCAGTGGCACCATCAGCACCTTGTGCATCCCTGCAGAAATACTTCAGCAGAGCATAAGTCAGTTCCTTAACTTCTACTGGGCATGGTGAAGCCTTACTATCAAAAATTACGTGGATGAGCAAAAGGGGGAAAGTGAGTTCATGGAGATAACATCCAATTAGAATATAGGGGTTTTGTTCTTACATTTTTAAAATGCTATCAATGCTATTTTAGTGCTGAGTTCTGTTACTAGCATTTTCAATTCCTCCTGAAGCACCTGTATTTGTCATTTACTTTGTCAAGTGTACTGCTAGCTTACTGCTCATTCCTTCTGACTGTGGAATGAACAGAGAAACATCTATTCCACTTCCAGTTCTTACATTCCTGGAGTAGTCTATGCTTCCAGACATTAAATGCAATAAAAAGAAAAACAAAAATCCAAAGACAGCCTTCTGTGAAAGTGCCACTACTTATATTTGAACAACATTGCATAGCAATTTAAATTAATCAAAAGAAAAACGTGGGAAAATTTGTCTCATTTACCAGGTCCAGTCACAGAAGTCTCAAGATTTTAGCAAGTGTTCAGTGGATTCTGGATCAGGCCTAATCTATAACTAAATTTCCATAGTAAATCAATATTGCTGGTTAATGACATTGATAGTTTACTATTGTGATTTTAATACTAATACTGTTAAAACATGATGCAAAAATTAATGCACATATTGTATTGCATCACAAAATAATTCAAGCATACAGTTGTTGTTGTCCATGAGACAATAGCCATTAACATTTGATGGACAAGTCAGGGTATCAGAGCAATAAATGAAAAAACAAATGACCTACTGCTGTTTTCATGCTATTTAGGCCATCATGTAGTATTCTAGTATAGTAGAACTGAGTTTATTTTACATGTGAGACTAAAATTAAACATCACTGAAATCAAGCCTCAGGGTTTGCTTTATCAATATACATTGACAATAGAATAGGTAAAGTACTCATGCTTACAAAAAATTTAACATTTTTAGACACTCACAGAGACTGACTTCTACAAAACAGTCTTCTAAGCACAGGACCCTCAATCATGTTGCACAGGGTAGCTTATTTGCCACCTATATTTGGTTTTTAATTCCTCTTTCATTGCTTGCACATAACTTAATATGCAAACAAATATTTACCTGGAAATGCTTCATTTGAACACTTCTCTTTTACCACCAACTATCCCTTTGAGAGCAAGCTGGCTTCTATTCAAGACTTATTTCTTAAATTTTGCAATTTAAAACTAACTTCTCTCTTCTAACAAGGTAATCCTGAGTGGGACTTCCAAGCATTGCAGAGCTAATAAACCTCATGCAACCACACACATAAAACCCACAGAACAGCACTGCAGGACTCAGTGTGTGATGGCAAAGTTTTACAAAAAACCTTTCCAAACAGGCCAGTTTCCATTTCATTAGGACAATCCCATCAGAACTTTCGGCTTCACCATCTTCTCAAGTTTTTATTTTCATCTTTTTAATATTGTTCCTATTGGGTCTTACTGGTTTTTTAAAGACTGTGCTTTCACAAAATTTTGAACTGTTGAAAAAAAAATACACTTCTTCTGAGAACTGAACAGAAATGTTTAAGAAATATTTCTTCAATTAGTTGCAAGGAAACATCCTAAACAGTCTGTATTCGTACAAACCAAAACTGCTTAACACACAGCTGTTTTTTTTTTTTTTAATTGGCTGTCAGTGCTTTTGTTCATTCCTGATGCTCTGTGCAAGGAGAATGATCCCACTTCCCCTTCCCTTCTGGCTAACTTCTACAGAAGTTGTTTTGTGAGCACTTGTACACAAAGGACCCAGACTGAGTCTTTTCTGTACTGCAGTGAATTCCTTGGTGCTGCTACTAATGTACAACTATGTGCTGAAGTTTCCATGTCATCCTTCACATATTGTACCAAACATCCACTGCAAAGAGCTGAACCCATCCTACATAACCAGTTATGACTCAGTTTGCAACTTTGTACAGCAGACTCAGGAGAAGACACAATTTCACTGAGATTCACTTGCCCTTTCCCAAGGCTGGATGTGACAAAGCCATCTGCAGCCTACTTTATCACACACCAGACAATGGGTAGGACACCAGGGTTCAGCAATAAACATTTCACACTAATAGCATAAAAGTGACCGACTGGTTATTGCCTTGTTGTTCTTTAGACAAAGGACTCCCTCTTTCTTTTCTCTCAATACAGACAAAATCTTTTCTTTGTGCCCAACATATGAAAAAGAAGGATGAGAGGGCTTTATGCCCTGTCCACACCCTTAACAAAACCAGTGGTTTATTTAGGGCCCAAGCCTGCTACAGTCCATGATCTTCACTGCTATCTTCGATGTGTCCCCACTGACACCCAGCAGGGCTTTCCATCTGTGGGTCTTAGCTCTCTGTGTGTTTCAAAACTGGACAGAGAAAGTATGAAACCAAGATGAAAATTACTTTTCTTCAGATACACTGAGCATGGACACTTTCTGCAGTGTCCATGCTCAGTGTATGGACATGAACTGCTGCATGTACTGCAGTAACATGAGAGCAGACCATGGGCATTCTGAAAGTGTTTTGGCACAGATGTCCTTGGGAAAAGAGAAAAGAGAAGGAGGAACTCTTCTTAAAGAGAAGAGTTCAGGCTCATGCACTAATATTGGTAAAAGGAAGGCAAAATGGTAGTTGAATCGAGATAGATTACTTATGGACTGTGCCAACCAGTGTGCACCAAGATGACACTTTTTTTTTTTTAAAAACAGCACCTAAACAACTCTGCAGCACAGCTCCTGGCTCATCTGGAGGTCCTGTCCCAACATGACCTCAGAAAGTTCTCAGACCTCAGAAAGTGTCTGGCCAACACTGAAACAAGGACAGAAGCATTAACTTAAGATGTATTCAACGAAGACCTTTGTGGCCTGTAATATTCAGGCCATCAGGATGAAGCATTGGTTCAAACAAACTGAAGCAGAACAGCCTTACAGATGTAAGAAAAACTTATGATTATCAGCCATTGTGACTAAAACTGGTATTAATTCTGTTATTTATTAATTAATACATATTGTACTGATTTAAAGTAAATGCATGTGAACACTTGGCAGAAATAAAGGAAAAAAATCATCTGTTGATGGACAAAACACTAACTTGAGTTTTAAGAGGAAAAGGAAGAGTAGAGAAAAAAGATATCCTGTAATGCAAGAAGTTCAGGCTATTATTTTCCCAAAATGTATGCATAACTATGAATGTTAACACCTGCTATTTCTGAAGCAACAGCAAATCCCAAAGTATTTTACAAATCAAGAATATATTGGAAAAAAAGAGAATAAGCCTGGGAAGAAATCCAGCAAATAGCTCATAGTGATGTTGTGCAGTAGTACAAGATGGGAAGTAACGTGAATACTTTACATTATTTGAATTATAATTTCAGGTAAGAGTCCTCTCTAGAGAAAGAAAAAAAACTTCAGATTGCAATGCTATAATACACCAAAACAATGGGGGCAGTTAGAGATGAGAATCGGAAGGTTTTAATTGTTACAATTTTCTATTTAGATCTGTTGAAATTTGAAGAGTGCAGTTTCAGATACACAAAAATATTCCAGAACATAGAAATGGACAATTTTAAATTACTTTATCAAAGTTCTACAAATCTTCATTTGAAGAAGGCAAAGCAATCAGTATTAAGCAAATAAAGCTCACTTGTACCTATCTAAAGCATTTTATTAAACACAAAGCAGAAGGTGAGACATTGCAAATGAATAATGCCTGGGGCCTTCATCTCCAGAGACCTTGGGTTCAAAGCCTTGCTTAGGCCACAATGTTTACTAGGCCACTATTTACAGATTTCACAAGCCAAATTCAATAGCTGTTTCCTTGAAATACTGACTGTATCTTTCCTTTTGTTTGCAAAATATGTAACTTCAGCACTAAGACCCATCCTACCCATATGTATTTTCATCAAACAACCACTTCACATTGGCATAATTGGCCACCCCTTTTCACAGGAGGCCCAGGACAGAATAAGCAGGCTGTAAGTCATGCCTAATGTACACCTGCAATAGAAACTGGATGAACTCTGCAACTGGAGCCTTGCCTCCCATCTTCATCAATCTACTTGCTAGTATGATTCTCACCATGTTCCTGCAGATCTTTGAATGGGGTATTAATGTAAGGATCATTTATATTTAAAAAGGATGTGATTTAACACCCCAAATCCACACTCAAAATAGCCTAATAACTCAGTTTATCCAGAAAATAATGAGTAAGAACTTCTGGAAAAAAAAAATCTTATGATTCCTTTCTATTATTGTCTTCTTATTGTTTCACCAATGAAAAAAAAACTGCTTCTGCTTTAGGAAAGGAAAAAAATAATTTCTCTTTCCTAGAAACATGTTTGTTCCCCAAAATCTTCTCATCATCACCTTTTTTAGAGCAGAGATGAATCTTCATTTTATCCCTTAAAGAAGAACAGAGAACCACAAAGGAGAACTGCAATATTAATCCATGAATGACTGTAAAGCTGGTTGATTTACTAGAACTACACACAGCAAAAATACTACTGTTGTGTTTTTTCTGCTGTTTTGTCTGAGTTTTGGCCCTTTGATACTCAATTCTGTTTCTTAAAATACCAGCCTTAACTCAGTTTTTACACTTCTATTCTGCTCCATCTAGTGGATTATTGATTTTTGCAATGAATGCTGCAACAATAGTATTCTAATAAACCATGCTGGGTTAGCTATTAGGACAAGGGAGCATGTTTCAAATGATTATTTTTTTTGGCTTTAGATGAAAGAAATTAAGTCACATTCCTGGGTACCTGGATAAGACTATAGGATTCTGGCAGCGTGTTCAAGCAACATAAATGGAAAAATGCTGTCATTTAATTATATCACTGAAATGAGACTAAGTAAAGGACAGGCCTTGATTATAAGGGACAGGTGGCAAAATTTCTCCTGGTGCTTGCACAATTTACTAGGTCAGTCCTGGGGAAAAAGAATATTCCATGCCTGTGTTGTTTTGCTAAAACATCAATATCCTCCAGGCTTCATAGCCTAGATTTCAGAGTTTTCTTCCTGCACTTGGTGATAGACAAAATGAAGTTACACACTTCATAAGCTGCTTTGTTTGCATGATAGGAATAGTTTTATTCAACCAATTTCCCTTCAATACACTTACAATTGCAGTGGGCTTTTTTCACTGTAGTGCTGTTTGGAATACTCTCTTTAAAGACTGCTGAGCAGCTCTTTTGCTAACTTTTCCAAGGGGTGTTTAAGGTAATGAGAGTTTGACTGATGAGAAGAAAAATTAGGTAATTAGTCCACCCTTATGTATAGTTCATTTCAAATCAATGCAGCTTTTAATGGTAAGAATATTTGTTTTCTTTTCAAAAGCAAATATAAAAATACTTAGCCAACAAAAACCCCTGCATCAATGAATCAACAGTGTTTGTTCATACATGGAAGCACTGGAACCAATGATTCAAAGATAATGCTGTTTACATGTCTGGTAGGCAAGGTGTAGGATGTATGCTGTCTGAAGCAATTTACAGTTGAAGGAGGAAATATTAATTTACTCTCCCAAACCACAAAAAGTTACTACGTTATGCTTGGTTTCAATCATGAATTTAGCTGGCAAAGCATTAAAAAAGGGTCTATAACCACAAAACCCAAAAGTTAATTGGAATATTAAGCCCAAGGATTTCCAAATAATTGTTTCTAGTTTTCTTGTCTTTCTTCTCTCTAACAAGATAGGCAGCTCCAGCAGTCAGTTATAACTGGATGAGATAAGACTAACTCCAGACTGATTTGCTGTTCAGGACTTTATTGTAATAGTATGCAGCCATATAGCACTTTCTATCAAAGAATCTTGAAGTGTTCCATAAATATTAATTCAATAAGCCTCACAACATGCAGGTGAGCTCCATATTATTGTATCTATTATATTTTTGCTGGAGGCACACTAAGTAGAAATGTCTTGTTCTGGAATAGAAATTAAGTCTTGATTCCAATCACCTGATTTAATCACTAGAATTACTCACTCCATGAAAACCCATCTGCCCCCAGATCAAAAGCAACTTTGTCACTGACTTCTGTAGAGCCACGACTTCACGAAAAGACAAAATTCCTCCTTAGTAATTTGCAACTAAACACTACTTTTTAGGTTCAATGTCCTGCATTAGTTACTATATCTTCACAAAGTTTCCTCCTAGAAACAGATGACTGACTTCAACAGAGAAGCATAAATATTTTAAAGATTTTAAGTATGCACAATTGACCTGATACATTATAATAGCTCAGGCAATATGACAATACACACCTTTGCTCTGTGCTGCTGTAATTCATGAGAGTCAGAGTTCTGACTTTGCAAATAGAATTGCAGACTTAATTTTCAGAAGTGACTTCCATTTTTACATTCACAATTTTGCAATCACCGTAGTTGCGAGAACAGTGATATGCATTAAGGTAATTGATTGTGCTTTGAAATCAAGTAATCAAATGAGCATCAATTAAGGCTGCAAATGTTTGAACCCATGGAACTACAAAGCAAAATTATTTTTCCTTGTAAGCTTCCAGCAAAATACACTAAGCAAAACTCTGTCTTCTTTCTGGATCAGCCTCACACCAAATATTTAGTGAATATATTTAAGATTCATTTGGGGGGATAATAATAATTGAGGGGTCTACATGTAGACTTCTTCTATTTCAATATCTCATTTTATACTTAACCAACTCCCACAAAAAGAAATGTACCTACTATGCACCACAGTGCCTAGCTTCTTCCATCTGACCCACCAAATGGAGCTGGAACCTGGAGAGAGATCCAGGCTTCCAGTACAAAGCATGGAGGATGTCAGGCTCTCAGGGCAGAACATAAATGAGCAAACACACACATACTGCTCCACCTACACCTAGTTTATATGTACAGTTTATGACTAACTTTCAGCCTGGTGCTTCCACCAGGCTTCCTGGAAATGCCTTGCTCCTTTCAGGACTCTTGGCCTCCTATTCCATTTCTGCAGGAAGGTTGTCAACATGCCTTTTCTCCAGCAAACTTGGATTGCTTCTCTTAAAAAATAGAACATCCGTTCCTTTCGGTTTACAGCCTTTATTCAGATTTAACACTCCTCTCTGTATAAGGAATGAAAAGGTATTCCAGCTCCTGGGAAAAAGCTCTCTCTAACTGTTATAGTGAAGGTGTGGAAAAGCTAAAGCAACCATCCTGGCTGCAGAAACACCACCTGTCCCTTTCCACAAGCTGGCTGCTGCTGAGGCACCGCGGTGGGGTCACCAGGATGGCACAGGAGAGCGCAGCTGCAGACACTGAGTGTGGTGTCTGTGTGCTGAGGTGTGACAGGGTGCTCTGGGAATGCCTGCCAGATCAGGCCCTCAGGGGACTCAGAGAACATCCCTGCTTCCAGAGCTAAACAGAAGATACCTTGTGAGCTGTTCAGACCTGTCAAAACAGACACTCCTGCATTTGCACAGAAGTATGACGGTGTAGATGGCTACAGAATTGTTAAGGGCGCTCTAGAAACTACAGCATGAACATGAACACCTGGGAAATTCCACTATTATAAGATATCCCAGGACCACCACTTTGGATTAAAGCATTTAAATTCACTAATCTTTTCACTTCACATAAATGGGGTATACTGGTGGGATCACTTTTGCTTGGATTGTCACTATATATGCAGAACTCCCTGAACCTCAAATAATCATTTAGCATCCCAGATTAATATTAAAACAAAACAAAAAAACCTCAACCTGACTACTTTTGAGGTCCAAGAAAAGGAAAAACAACTTTTCAAGATTGTTTGACCACTCAACCTGAATCTGCAAATACCTACTACAGCAGATCAGGTTTGTTGCTTTACTGATTCCAGGGAAACTACCAGGAAAATCCCACCCCATAATAAGTGCTGGCAGCACCACATCCTGAAACTGTAAACTCCCGAGGCACAAACCTGTCTATAAAACTCCTGGACATCTAAGATTCTATAAAAATAATAATGCATTCAGCTTTATGCAATTTTCAGCTAAAACTCAGTCAATCCCTCTTTCTCTCCCTCCCACCTCCACACAGTTACCACAGAAATTTTGTTCTGTTAGGGTAATATATATTTTTAACGCAAAATTTCAACGGGAACCATTTTTATGGTCTACTAATAAACCCTTGAAAACAGGGATTTATAATGGAAACAGTGACGGACCCTTAACTACAGTGTATGCAACCATAATAAAAAGAATTAATGTAGTCAATTTGTACTACTGTTCGCAGAACAAAAAAAACCTCTATTTCAACTGCAATCCTTTCACCAGCTGATTGGCAAGCCTGTCCATTTCTAGTCTGCAGTGTTGTCAGTTGTCTTCAACATGATAATGAGCCTGTCACCATATTCAAATAGCCCTGTGACAGCATGTTTTGTGAGCATGACGTCCACTGCAAAGGGTCTGTCAAAAAGCACCTTTCAGAAAATGAAAAGAGAATGCTTTTCTGATGATAAATCTAATTTCTTCATAGCTAAAAGAGTGAGATTTTCCATTTGATTTTGTCAGTGTTGTGTTGCATTTGTGTCTTCAGATAATCCCGCGTTCTGACGCATAAAATTTTAAAGTTATCTGTAAAGACAAAGTGAGAAATAATATTCTTTTTTGAGTTCAGTGGAGGTCTTGCATAAAACTGCAGTACCGCTGGCTTTCCATCAAATTAAAACTAGAGGGGGGAGGGAATGGCATGGAAGGGTAGCTTGCAACCAAAAGCAAATAAGGCTCTCAGTAAAGATCTCAAAGCCTACACACGCTAGGGTCTCCACTCTTCCCCCAACAGCCTATTAAAAAACCTCCCTTGCTCTGTGTGGTCCTAGTTAAGTATGACCAGGTTGCATGAAATTCCCTAGCTTTCAGACCAAGGCAGCAGAATGGAGACACAGGCAGAGCTTCCAAGCACTGCTGCAACTCAAGAGTGCGTGTTCCACACACTGTGTATTCCACATTCAGCTGCCACTCCTGCTACCTGTCAGCTGGGGAAATTTTCACCAAGAGAAAAATTGGAATATTTTGGCAACACAGATTCCTCCCCATGTGTCTAAGCATCCTCTGCTAATATCAGTGGAAAATACAGAGGAACACTGAAACACAGCGCTTTATTTTCCCTCTTGACAAAAGCTGCCCTTAATTTCACTTCACCTTTTAGGATTCTTTTCACCAGTAGCTGATTGAGGAGCTCATATGTAAAGGGAAGGGTTAAAAAGAGAAATGTAAAACCCCAAATGAACAAGCAATAAACCTTTCTCTCTTTCAGTCACTGGGTGAGAAAGGGGTGGACACGGCTGGACTTTGAAGTCCCAGGCTGAAAGACGCATTAACCTCAGAGCAGAAGTTTCACTTCTAGCTGTGCTTCTAACACCACATGTGACTTTTACTAAGCAACTCTTGTTCTCTTTCTCTGAGGTTTAATATTGTAAAATGGAGCTATTACTGTCTACACATCACAGGTGTTCTCTAAAATGTATAAAAAATATTCCCTGAAAAAATGGTTGACAAGCTCATGACACATTTGCTGCAGAAAAATCATGCTGCACAAGCCCAAGGTGTTTCGAAAGTACTGAAGAAGCTTGTTTTCTTAAATATGGGTGAAAAAGAGCAAACCTGTAACATCAGGATGCTAAACAAGGACTTCCCCTGCTAACTACTGAATAATATCAAAATTAATTCTTTTACTATTACTACCACCATGTGTTTTTCAGGTCACTAAAAACATAAGGTTGACAATCACATAAGGCTACAGTCTAAAGGCTGTACCTGCAGGAATCTGGTGGAATTTGTATGAGGTATGGGGCACACAGATATTACTACAGGTGTGAAGGCACAAATTATCTTTACCCCTTTGCCATCTCCAACATTTGTCTTTGAAAGGCCTTCTCTGCTTTTGTCTCCCAACCTTCTTTTCTTTTCTTCTGCTTACACAGATGAATAAATACAAATATTTATTCTGCCTATAATTCATGATGAAAATTATGAGTGAATAAGGAATTTGATTAATTCAGGTCTACCAAGTTGAAATAAGACAATTTTATTGAAAGTCTTTTTTTTTGGTAATACAAGGAGATCTTAATACAGAGGATCTGTTTTAAATGTGGAATATACAATATGGAATGCCACCCTTGATCATGCAATTAAATACACCTGTAACTGAAAAAAATGTAAAGGTAGGATTATTACAATTTTTTTAAGTGAAGTCAACTAGGCACTATGCAGCTTTAGACAGCACAAATGGACAACCAGCATTAAACATGACTGATTTTTAAATTCTTCATTGCTCAGCTGGAGGGAAGTATTACAAGGCCAAAAAGCAGAGCTATGGACAGCTGGCTTTGTGCAGTACCAGTTCTCTGCCTCAATTTTCAAGCCATTCACTTCTTGGGGGGGGGGGGAAGGGAGGGGGAAAAAAGCCAAAAAAAAAAAAAAAATCTAAATTAGGCCATACAAATGTACAAAGAAAGCTTGGGTCTCTAGGACTTTCATTGTCTCAGGGAGTCGTCACCACCCTGAACCCTCATTAAAGCTGAAGAGATGCAGAAGCGGCATTAAAATGAATACAAAGCATTTGCCGCAATCTTCTGCTCACACCATCTCCAAATGAAGGCAGGCATTGCATAATCCGGGCAGCTCGAGCTCCTGACAGGTGGATGATTTATGCTCATAGTCGCAAGAATCGGAGAGCCTGCAGAGGACACAGCGTGAGCAAGGTGGTGGCGAGACAGATGCTCTCAGTGGGCTTGCAGAGGCTGGCAGGCTCCAGCTAGCTCAGGTGCAACTTGAACACTTTAGTACTGAACTCATATTGCCTGGATTCCAGCACAGCAAGATACCATTTACAATATTATGTACAGTAGATATACTATCAAACCTATCTGTGTGCTGTTTATCTATGTGTGTGTACATACACACACACAAAATACATACATTCTTTCTATTTGCATTTCAACTTGCTGTGTTCACGTACACTTTGCGTGTGCATGCTCTCCACTGAAAAAGAAAGGGCAGATTAGGACAAATTCTGCATTGTTACAGCCACATAGCATAAGTGAAACCACCAAAGTTGAACAGATGTAAGTGGGGGAAGAATTTGGCTCTAGCTTTCAGAGAGCAGGGATGGATCTGGGATACTGAAAATCCTTTCAGTTTTAAGAGTGTTTGAAAGCTAGGAAAGAAAATGACCAGAGGAAAAATCAAAAGACCCACAGGTCTAAATATAATGGGATATTCTCATCACTAATGATATCTATTTGTAAAGCAAGGGAAATGCCACAGTTACACCGTTACTGCAGAAAAGCACAATATTAGCAAAATATAATGTAAATTACCCTCATGTAATCTACTTCAATCTTTCAATGACATTATTTTCACTGCTTTATTTGGGGGTATTTAAAAATCCCACCCGAAATTGCAGCATCATTTCCAACCACGTAATTCAGCTTCCTTTTCAAAAAGGAAGTAGAAAAGGGGGTTTTACTTTTCATTCCTGTAAGCAAGAAATTGGTCTATTAAAATAATACAGAAATGAAAATAAACATGTATTTTCATTTCTGAAAATGAAAACAAGAAAACCTTATACATGTTTATGTATACAAGACCTTATACATGTTTATGCCACACCTCTATATGTTTTTTTCTTCTTTTACAGAAAAGGCTAAGCCAGGACTAAATTATCCTACCTTAAGCATATCAACAAAACAAACAATTCACCTGTCTCATATCAGACTCTCCACATTTTCCAGTGAAACCTGTCACTTAATTAAGTATGTAATTTTCAGGGGCAACTGAGGAGTTAAAGCATTCAAATGTGCACACTGCAGGTTATCTGGGTTGAATCTGGGACTTTGCTGACTCTCAGCTCCTTTCCACTTTAACAGATGGGGTCAGAGGTGAAACTGCAGACGAGAATTAAAGACACATACATCCCTTTAATCAGATAACACATTCAAAGACTTGCAAATTCCCAAGAAGCCACTTTACAGGCACGTGTCATGGGCTATTCCATAAAGGGGGAGGGAACAGTGAAGAGGGAAAAAGGACTTATTTCAGCTAAACCAGCATTAAGGAAATTAGAGAGAACAAATGGAAACAAAACGGGATGGACTGCTAACATTCCAAATGCTTTCTCATTGCACACACCTCCCTAGAGAGGAACACCAATGTTGGAAGCCTTAACACTCTACATTCAAATGTTTTTCCTAACTTCATTAATCAGCTGTGTTTAAGAATACTTCTATAACAAGTATTTTAATTGGAGATGAGCTGAAGCATCCTGCCAGGATGGATATCTCCAGCAATACCAGGATGCCCAGAAGGAAATACAGTCATTCAGCCTGACTAGTCCTCACGAAACAGTGAGTCAGCTAACAAAAACCTCAAGAAATTAATGATTCTCTCTCCCACCTGGCCAGAAAAAAAACTGCCTGGAGGATATGCGCTCACAGCAACTATTTTCTCATCAGCATTCTTCTGATACAATCATGGTTTGGAAGAGGAAAATGAATAGAAACTCATGAAAATGACAAGATAAAAAGAGAAAAGAGGAGGATGTTATATCATCTTAGCTACTCTGTGGCTTTGTTCTCCAATTACTGCATCCCCCTGCATCTCATGCAGGATCAAGCAATGGCCATGTGGCACACCCAGCAGCTGGAAGACCAGCAAAGACTGTGGCTGTGAACACCAGAGTCAAGAGCTGTTCCAACTTCGTTTTGCCTGAAATACAGTCAGAGACTTTGGGTGATATTCTTGAGGGTTGCTGAGAAGGAAGAGTCTATTCCGTCCCTTATTATCTCAGCCTAATTCTTCCCCTGAGTTATAACTCAACAGAAACTTTCTAATACATCTTTGAGCAAGAATCCATTTAAATTGGTATTATAAAACAGATTGCTACTTTTTAAGGGAAATATTAATTTTCCTTTATTTTGACATTTAGCAGTCTATTCTCTCTTCAAATTGGAAACTTAAGAGCTTTCATTAAAAGTCTGACAGGGAAACCAGCAAGTGGCTTGTGACCTGAAAAATCAGTACAGAGGAAGACTTTTCTTAACACCTCAATAAGATACCGGTACCCTCAGTCTGGATACAAAGTGTATTTAAGGCCACCTCTTAAGTAACCTTACCATAACTGATACCACTTCCTATCCAGAAATGTTCTGGTGACTTAGAACAAGATGTTCCCAAATGTTATCCACAAAGATTGACCATGCAGTGAAATCTCAGCTGCCCATTTCTAAAGCTTGGATTGAACTACAGAAAATAAGAAAATGAGACAGAGCACAGGAACTTCAGATGCTGGAGACCACTGTAAACACTATCTATCTGGCAGACTGTCATGAAAGCAACATGTGGCTGTACAAGTGTTGAGCAAATGATACGAGAGTGATCTGTTGATTGATTCAGATCAGAACAGAAGATGTGGCTCATCTTCAGTCACCCACCCACAGAACTGAAAGGAGTATTAGAAAGAGACAGGGCATTGGTGAAGTGATTTTTACATTGCTGAATAAAAATGACAAGAACAGCACTGTATGGACTAATGCTTGGCTGAAGAGGGAAAGAAAAGGAGACAAAAGATGTTGATGATGATCTTGGTACTACTTGTTTTTTCCTAGGATCTGTATGTGCTCAGCATGCAGCAAAGTTACCAAGATTCTCTCTTGCTGGTCAAGCAGTTTTGCTGGTAAACAGCACACCAACAATTCTGCCACTAAGGGCACAGACTGGAGTTAAGCTGATTAAGGGACAGTATCACGCAGATTTTCTTTTAGAAAGTATTTCATTTTTTCTTAATTATTTTCATAATTAAGTGTTTTAACACGGAGTGCAGTAAGACCCCATACAAGCAAGTTGTATGGAATGTTGATTTTGGATCTGCTGCACTAAAACTGTGAATCAAATTGACTTCTCATCTTATACCTGATGATCCTGAGACATAAACCAGATGCTTAAGAGAAAAATAGATACACATATTAAATTTGCTGGAAAAATAAAGAGCAAAAAGGAAAATATTTATATTATTCAGTAAGTGTCGATATTTAACATAGCTGTGTTTGACTTTCTTCAGAATCATTTATCTAATAAAAGCCTATTGAGGCTTAAAATAAAGCTATGTTTTTTCATTTATAAAGATTAATTGCTATATTAAGCAACTACTGTGAGCACAACAGACTCCCCTCATAATTTCCCTTTTCTGTCATATAAATACCCAAAGAAAAGAAAACAAAAAAGAAAGAAAAGGGAAAAAAGAAAAAGCTGATTAGATGAGATCTATTATTAGAATAGCTAGTAAGCATGGCAAAATCTGACAAAGTGACAATTCATTGCAGATGATCACATTTATTTCAGAATTCAGGCTGCTGACTTTCAATCACAAAAGCCACATTACAAACATCAAATGAAATAATATTCCAGCTTCATATTCCAGTGACTCAGTGAGTAAACTGGCAAAAGCTCACCACTTGCAATAACTCCTCAGCTTAAAAAAGGGCAATGACTGCTCAGAGAGAAGACTGTGGCTTAGCTACAGTAATGTCTCAAAACTCACATTGATTCTAACTTTTTTTTTTGTAAGACAGCAGAGATTTAGAAGTGTGAAATATTTGAGGGACAGCACTATATGAGATCAGATCTAACAACTGCAGATGGAAATTTT